>NW_020870163.1:30000-45575 GCF_003789085.1 Penaeus vannamei | reverse complement strand
TCCTCCTCCTTTTCCTGCTTCCCCCTTCTCCTCCTCCTCCTCCTCCTCCTCCACCTTTTCTCCTCCTCCTCCCACTGACACCCCTCATCTCCTTTCCTTCTTCTTTGCTCTGCTTCCTTGCCTGTCCACCAATTCTCTATCTCTCTCACCTTCCTCCTCCTCCTCTTTGCTTTCTCTACTCCGCCTCCTCCCGCTCCTCTACCACCACCTGGTCGTTCCTTCTCCTTTTCTTCTATCTTCCTCTCCTCCTTTTCTTCTTCTTTCTTCCTCCTGCTTCTTCTTCCCTAAACCCCACAAACGCTCTCACCCCGATTGAAGGAAATTCTTGGTCCGTTTACCTTACTCAATCCGGGGTGGGGGTCTATCGGAAAGAGGAGATTGAAATTTATTAGGTATTATATATATATATAGAAAAGAGAGAGAGAGATATTATATATATATTTGAGAGATATATTTTGAGAGAGAAGAGAGATTAGAGTAAGGAGAGACGAGAGAGAGAGAGCGATGAACGAGAGATTATTGAGAAGAGAATGAGGAGAAAAGAAGGAGAGAAAGAGTTATTAAGAAAGAGAGGAGTATTGAGAAGATTATTATATTAGAGAGAGGAGAGAGAGAGAGAGAGAGAGGAGAGAGAGATGTAGGGAGAGAGAGAGAGAGAGAGACTCCCCGCGACATGACTATACATTTAACATGAACACGGAGGAGCCTAGTGCAGGGGGTTGGGTAGAGGGGGGCAGAGGAGGAGATGGAGGAGGGCTGGAGGGGGGGGAGGGGAGGGGGCAGAGGAGGAGATGGAGAGGGCTGAGGGGGAGGGGGAAGGGGAGGGGGGCAGAGAGGAAGATGGAGGAGGGCTGAGGGGGGGGGAGGGAGGGGAGGGCTGAGGAGGGGAAGAGGAAGAAGGAGGATCATTTCGACAACCAAAACATGAATTCCTTTTCGAACACATATCACTCTCCTCGACGAAGAAGAGAGAAGATAAAAGAGACGATAAATGAGAGAAAAGAAAATGATGAACAAAGGAGGGTTGGGGGGGGGGGGGTTGGAGGAGAGGGAGGGAAGGGGGGAGGGGGAGGAAGGGGTTCAAATGGGGTTGGAAGACCCAGAAAAAAATAATTCCTTCTCGTACATATATTATCATTCCGAGCGAAGATGGGGAGATAAAGAGATGGAAAGGAAGAAGAAAAATGGGATAAGAGAGAGAACACAAAACTGTAGCGTTCATGTGGTGTGGTTGCAATAACACAGTTCTTCCTCGAACGCAAATTAACCACACAGGGCAAAGAAGAGAGAGAGAGGAGGACAGAAAAGAAGAAAAAGAGAAAATGAACAAGCAGAATAACAAAAAAAGAACTCGAGGGAAAAAGAGATAGAAACAAGAAAATATAAGAAAAAAGAAGAAAGGAAGAAGGGAAGAAAGAGAGAGGAGACAGAAAAGAAGAAAGAAAAAAAAAAGCAGAAAGAAAAGAAAAAATAAAGAAGAAAAAGAAATAGAAACAGAAGAAAAATAAGCGAAAGAGAAGAAGAAGAAAAAGAAGAAAAAAAAGAAGAGAAGAAGAAGAAGAAGAGGAGAAGAAAAGAAGAAAAAAAAAGATGAGAGGAGGTGAGATGGAGTGAAGAAGTCCATGGGTTTCTGTGAGGTTGCAAGAGTTCCTTATCGAGCTCTCACTGACACTCAGATCGAAGAAAAGGAAGAGAGGAGACGGAAAAGAAGAGGAGGACGAGGAAGAGAAGAAGAAGAGGAAGAGAGGAATAAGAATAGAATAAGAAAAATAATTAATAATAAAAGAAAAAAGAATAATAATTAATAAAAAGAATAAATAATAAGGAAAGAATAATAATAAGAAAAAAAAATAATAAGAAAGAAGAAAAAGAAAAAGAAGCACTAGAAGAAGAAAAAAAGTTGAGAAGTTATGGAGTGAAGAAAATAAAAAGAGGAACAGCAAAGAAGAAGAAGAAGAAGAAGAAGAAGAAGAAGAAGAAGAGGAGAGAGGAAAAAAAGGTAGAAAGGAGAAGAGAAGTATTTTCTCTCGAATGCACACGAATATCCAGAGGGAAGAAAATAAAAGAGAGGAGACAGCAAAGAAGAAAAAAGAAGGAATAATAATAATAATAAGAAAAAAGGAAAGAAGAGGAAGAAGAAAAAAGAAAGAAGAGGAAGACGAAGAAGAAGAAGGAGATGAAAAAGAAGAAAAAGAAGGAAGAAGAAATAAAAAGAGGAAATAGAGAAAGAAGAAGAAGAAGAAGAAGAAGAAGAAAATAAACCATTGGACTTATCTCGATACTTTCTACAAACTCATATAATAAAGACGTCAAGCCGCCATTTTTGGGGGGGGGGGAGGGGTGGAGAAGTTTGAAAACAAGGTGGATAGGAAAGATGATAAAAAGGAGAAGAGAAGAGAAGAGAAGGAAAAGAGTGGGTAGGAAAAGATGATAAAAAAGGAGAAGAAGAGAAGGAAAAGGGAGGTGGGTAGGAAAGATGATAAAAAGGAGAAGAAGAGAAGGAAAAGGGAGGTGGGTAGGAAAGATGATAAAAAGGAGAAGATGGGTAGGAAAGATGATAAAAAGGAGAAGAAGAGAAGGAAAGGGGAGAAGGTGGGTAGGAATGATGATAAAAAGGGGAGAAGAAGACAAAGAAAAAAATGAGAAGGTGGGGAGGAAAGATGATAATAAAAGAAGAAGAGAAGAGAAAGAGAGAAGATGGGGTAGTTAGAAGAAGGGTGAGAAAAGAGGATTAAGAAAGGAGTCTTCATAGAAACTGAGAGGATTTAAGAAGAATTGGAAGAGAGAAAATGGATAAGAAGAATAAGAAGAATTGGAAGAGAGGAAGAGGAGAGAGAAGAGAGAAAATGGATAAGAATACAAAGACTTGGATGAGAGGAAGAAGAAAGGGAAGAGAGAAAATGAATAAGAAGAATAAGATGAGCGGGATGAGAGAAGATGGATGAGTCATGAGAAGGATCAGAAGAGGGGAAGAAGAGAGGAAGGATAATGGAAAGAAGGGGAGAAGAGGAGGAGGGAGATGATAGAAAGAAAATGGATGAGAATAAGAAGAATAAGAAGATGGATGAGTTAGGATAAAAATAGAAGGGAAGAAGAGAGAAAAAGAGATAATGAAACGGAAAAAAATGGAAAAGGGGAAGAAGAGGGAATGGAAGAAAACAGACACTTAGAAGGAGGGGAAAAGGAGGAGAAGGACAGGAAAGTGAATATAAGGAAAATGATAAGAAAGGAGAGACGAAAAATGGATGAAAAGATGGAAGGGGGAAAACAAAAGAAAAGAAAGGGGAAATAAGAAAAAAATAGAAAAGAGAAGAGGGGCAGAAGAGAAAGACGGGGAAGAGAAAATACGTGAAGACTGATTAAAAGAGGAAGAACAAGAAAGATAGAGAGAAAAAAAGACGAAAAGATCAGATAAGTAAACAAAATCGAACAAGAAAGAAAGAAAGAAAAAAAAATAGATGACTTAGAAATGAGATGAAATTAGAAAGAAAAAAAGACAGAAAAAAATACTTAAAAAGCAGACGAAATTAGAAAGAAAGAAAGAAAGAAAAAAACGAAATTAAACCAAAAAGACAAGGAAACTTAATGAAATGAAATCAACATGAAGATAAAAAAAAGAAAATGAACAGAAAAATAAAAAAAACAAATGAAAATGAACAGAAAAATAAAAAAAAAAAGAAACAAATGAAAAATAAAAAATGAAAATGAATAGAAAAATAAAAAAAAACAAATGAAAATGAACAGAAAAGAAAAAAATGAAAAAATAATAAATAAAAAGAATAAGAAAAAAAAAAAATGAAAATAAATATAAAAAGGAGAACGGAGGAGAGCGAAAGGCGGAAGTGGGAATGGAAGGCATTCAGTGTTGGGAAATGCTCTCACAAAAGGGTGGAGTAGCTGGTGAAACTCCCTGTCCTCGAGGGAGTGGGAGTGTGGAGGAGGAGGGAGGGAGGGAGGGAGGGAGGAAGGAGGGAGGAGGAGAGGATGGGGAAGAAGGAAGGGAGGGGTGAGGGAGGGAGGGGGAGGAGAGGAAGGAGGGAGAGAGAGGGAGGGTAGCTGGTGAAACTCCTGTCCTCGAGGAGTGTGGGAGTGTGGAGGAGGAGGGAGGGAGGGAGGAGAGGAAGGGAGGGAGGGAGGAGAGGATTGGAGGGAGGGAGGGGTGAGGAGGAAGGGGAGGGAGGAGAGGAGAGGAAGGGAGGAGGAGGAGGGAGGAGAGGGAGTGGGAAACTCCCTGTCCTCGAGGGATGGGAGTGTGGAGGAGGAGGGAGGGAGGGAGGAGAGGAAGGGAGGGAGGGAGGAGAGGATGGGAAGAAGGAAGGGAGGGTGAGGGAGGAAGGGAGGGAGGAGAGGAGAGGAAGGGAGGGAGGAGAGGGAGGAGAGGGAGTAGCCTGGTGAAACTCCCTGTCCTCGAGGGAGTGGGAGTGTGGAGAGAGGAGGGAGGGAGGGAAGGAGAGGGAAGGGAGGAGGGAGGAGAGGATGGAAGAAGGAAGGGAGTGAGGGAGGAAGGGAGGGAGGAGAGGAGAGGAAGGGAGGGAGGAGAGGGAGGAGAGGAGTAGCTGGTGAAACTCCCTGTCCTCGAGGGAGTGGGAGTGTGGAGGAGGAGGAGGGAGGAGAGAGGAAGGAGGGAGGGAGGAGAGGATGGAAAGAAGGGAAGGGAGGGTGAGGGAGGAAGGGAGGGAGGAGAGGAGAGGAAGGGAGGGAGGAGAGAGGAGAGGGAGTAGCTGGTGAAACTCCCTGTCCTCGATGAGTGGGAGTGTGGAGGAGGAGGGAGGGAGGGAGGAGAGGAAGGGAGGGAGGGAGGAGAGATGGAAGAAGGAAGGGAGGGGTAGGGAGGAAGGAGGGAGGAGAGGAGAGGAAGGGAGGGAGGAGAGGGAGGAGAGGGAGTAGCTGGTGAAACTCCCTGTCCTCGAGGGAGTGGGAGTGTGGAGGAGGAGGAGGGAGGGAGGAGAGAAGGGAGGGAGGGAGGAGAGGAATGGAAGAAGGAGGGAGGGGAGAGGGAGGAAGGGAGGAGGAGAGAGAGGAAGGAGGGAGGAGAGGGAGGAGAGGGAGTAGCTGGTGAAACTCCCTATCCTCGAGGAGTGGGAGTGTGGAGGAGGGAAGGAGAGGAGAGGAGGGAAGGGAGAGGAGGAGGAGAGGAGAGGGAGAGAGAGGAGAGGAAGAGAGGAAGGGATGGAGGAAGAAGGGAGGGAGGGAGGGGAGGGAGGAGAGGAAGGAAGGAGAGGAAGAGAAGAGGGAGGGAGTGTGGAGGGAGGAGGAGGGAGAGAGGAAGGGATGGAGGAGGAAGGGAGGGAGGAGGGAGGGAGGGAGGGAGGAAGGGAGGAAGGGAAGGGGAGGGAGGGAGGGAGAGGGAAGGAGGGAGGGAGGGAGAGAGGAAGGGAGGGAGGGAGGAGGGAGGGAGGAGGAGAGGAGGAGGGAGGAGGAGGGGGAGGAGGGAGGGAGGAAGGAAGGGAGGGAAGAGGGAGGAGGGAGGAGGGAGGAGGAGAGGAAGGGAGGGAAGGGAGGAAGGGAGGGAGGAGAGGAAGGAGGGAGGGAGGAGAGGGAGGAGGGAGGAAGAAGAGAAGGAAGGGAGGAAGGAGGGAGAGGAAAGGGAGGGTGAGGGAGGAAGGAGGGAGGAGAGAAAGGGAGGAAGAGAATAAAATGGAGTGGGAGGAAGAAGGGAGAAGTGAAAAGAGAAGGACGAAAGGGAGGAGAGAAGTGAAAAAGAGAAGGACGAAAGGGAGGAGAGAACTGAGGAAGAAAAGTAGGAATGAGAGAGAAATGGTAGAAGAAAAAAGGGATAAAGAAGAAGAGAGGGATAAAGAAAAAGAAAACGAAGAGGAGAATGGAGAGAGGAAAAGAAGGAGCAGGAGATAAGGCGGAAAAGGGAGGAAGGAAAGAAAGATGAAGGAAAACAGAAGAAAAAAGTAATAAGAGTAGGTAGGAGGAAGAGAGGAGGAAAAAGAGGAAAAAAGTAAATAAAGAGAATTAATAGTAAGCATTTCAATAAGTAGAAAAGGGAAGATAATAATATATAGACAATATTATCAGCGTTAGAAAAATAATAATTCTATAACAATAATGACCGTTTCATTGAGTCAGTAATGATACTAACAATATCAACCTTATAGACAATGTTAATGTAGTAACATTAAATACCATACAACCATAAAGACCAAACAACAGCTGCAAAAAAATACAAAGATTGCGATCAAATGATGATGATGATAATGATAATAACAATGATAACAATTACGATAACGATAACTAAAATATAAATAATTACATCAACAACAACAACAATAATAACAACAATGCTAAAAAAAACAACAACAATACCAATAATATTAATCACTGTAACAATAAATCAATAAATCGTTATTTAATGAAGATAAAGATTAAATATAAAAAAAAAAAAAATCTACAAATGACAAATGATTAATTAAATGAAATATACCAAATTTCTCAAACTAATGAACATCATGAAAAAAAAAAGCTGAGAAGCGAACAAAGAAAAGAAAAAAGAGAAAAAAAATACTCCAATAACCGAACAATTAAATAAAACGATACAAGAAGCAACAACAAAGAAAACAAAACAATAAAGATTAAAAATAAAAAAAAAAAGAAAAAAAAGAAAAAAACAATCCCATCCAAAAATAGAAAAAGTAACAAAATAAAAAGTAATTAAAAGTAATTAACTGATTAGCAAAAAAAAGTCAATTATAAGTCCAATCAACGTAACTAAGGAAGAACAAGACAGCAACAACACGCGAATTTTCGTCCTCGCCATCATACAGCGTTAGCCGTGGCGCCATCAAACGACCCGGGGGAGGGGAGGGGAGGAAGGGGAGGGGAAGAGAAAGGGAAGGGAAGGGGAGGGGAGAAAGGGGGAGGGAAGAGGGGAGAGAGGGAAGGAGGGAAGGGGAAGGAAGGAGGGGAGAGAGGGGAAGGAAAGGGAGGGGAGGGGGGAGGAAGGGAGGGGAGGAAGGGAGGGGAGAGGGGAGGAAGGGGAGGGATAGAGGGGAAGGAAGGGGAGAGGAGAGAGGGAGGAGGGGAGAGAAAGGGAGGGGAGGGGAAGGAAGGGGAGAGGGAGGGGGAGGGGAGGGGGAGAGGGAAAGATCAGAGGGAAGGGGGGAAGGAGAGAGGGGAAGGAAGAGGGGAGAAGGGAGGGGAGGAGAAGGAAGGAGGGAGAGAAAGGGGAGAGGGAGAGAGTTCAGAGAGAGGGGAGGAGAGAGGGAGAGAAGGGAAGGGAAGAGGAGGGGAGAGAGGAGAGGGGAAGAAGGAGCAGAGGGATGTGGATGGGGAGGAGAAGAGGGAGAGGAAAGGGAAAGGAAGTGTGAGAGGAGAGAGAGAGAGGGAAGAGGAGAGGAAGAGAGAGGAAGAAAGGAGCGAGGAGCGAGGAGAGAGGGGAGAGGTGAGAGGAGAGAGGGGGGAGAGGGGATGTGGGGGAGGGAGGTGTTCGGATGATTAACGGCTGCGGTACTCTATAAGGACAACTGGATGTCTGGTGGACGAGGGCAGGGGGAGGGAGGGAGGAGAGAGGAGACGATGGAAGAAGAGAGGAGAAAGAGGAGGAGAGGAGAGGAGAAGAGAGGAGAAGATAGGAGACGAGAGGAGAAGGAAGAGAAGAAGGAAACGAAGAGAGGGGGAGAAAAGGCAAAAGAATAGAAAGAAAATAGGGCTGTAGTTTAGCATCAGGAATAGGATCAGAAAAAAAAAAATCGAAAATGAAAAAAAATGAACAAAATTCCATGAAAGCGAAGTGTCTCGAATCTACGAGAGAGAAGGAGGGGAGAGGAGAGCAGCGAAAGAAGGGAAGGGGGAGGAGGGTAGGAGGGGTTAGGAGGGTGTGGAGAGCGACTCATGTCCTTCTAACCAAGGTGGGATGAAGGAGGGGAGCTGGGATGAAGGAGGAGGGGGAGGTGGGGAGGAGGGGGAGGGGAAGAGGGGGAGGGGAGGGGGAGGTGCGAAGCAATACAGTCCCGCGTCTTGACTTTATGAAGGTGCAGCCCGAGCCCTCAGTGCGGATGCTGCTACGGCTCTGAATGTAATCAGTTTTACACGAACCAGATTGTTCTCTGTAACGGTCCTTGTATTGGGGAATTACTCACTCGCTTTCTCTCTTCTTCATCTTCTTCTCTCTCTCTCACTCTCTCCTCGCTTTCTCTCTCTTTCTCTTCTTCTACTTCTCTCTCTCTCTGTTCTCTCTTCCTTACTAATTACTCTTGGGGGGGGGGGTGTAACAGACACGTCAAACTTTACTGTGACAATCGATGAAAGACATTTTAAGGAACGTTACACAATTCCTGGCGGGTGCCAAAGCCGACGAGAAGGAAAAGGAGGAGGAGGAGAATGGAGGAGGAGGGGAGAAGGGAGGAGGGGGAGGAAAGGGGAGGGGGGAGGGAAAAGGAAGGAGGAGGGTAGGGGAGAAGGGGAAGGAGAGAGTGAGGAGAGGAGGAGGAGGAGGGAGGAGGGGCATGAGAGTGCAACAGGGCAATTGAGACGCGAAATCCTGACAAGCATCGAGCAAGAGCGGCACTGGGAGCTGCAGGATGAAACGAAGGCGGACGCAATACCCGTCGACGAGGAGGAACAGGTACTGCGTGATTAGATAATTACGAGATCTTACCTGTCGGCGGCGGAGGAGGGGGGGTGGTGGAGGGTGCATCCTAGAAGGGTACCCAGACGTGCCGTTGAGACTTTGAAAAGGTGCTCCCAGAGTGGGCAAGTAGTGGCTGCTAGTCCCCCGTGCTGTTGGAGGTCTTGAATACTAATGGCTTAGTTCAGCTTCAATAGACACTCAAGATGGCGGTATTTACAAGCCGGCCACATGCACAGGGCTTTCAGCACACGCGTGGAGTCATTGTGCAAACGAGTCTCTGTCTGCGACTATCGATGGCGCCGGACCTGGTCACTCTGGCTCCCTAGGTGCCGAGAGATCTATAAATCAATCCTTATGGGCGAAAGGAGGAAAGGGCGAGGTGGCCACGCGACGTCGGGGCAGGCGGAGGGCGGCGGACAGGGCGCGAGTGCCGGTGCGGCCGCCTCCCTGCCCACCGCCGCCGCCACACGGCTCGGTAAAACATCCATCTCCAAATATTTGCCGGCTGTCTTGGGTTTAGGCTACGATGCACATGCCATTGCCAGCCAATCGAAATTTAGGGAGCAGGCGTGGACGGCGGAGGGCCAGGGGGGGAGAGAGAGAGAGAGAGAGAGAGAGAGGAGAGAGAGAGGAGAGAGAGAGAGAGAGAGAGAGAGAGAGAGAGAGAGAGAGAGAGAGAGAGAGCACAGGAAGGTGGACACGAAGGACGAGGGGGCCGCGGGGAGAGCATGGCTGGGGGCGCCCTGACACGACGGTCACCACCGCCCGGCCGAACGCACGTGAGTCCCCGCCAGGAGGAAAGGCTTATGCATTACATCATCGACTGGATTTCTATTTGCGTCTCACTGGATCATCACAGTACAGAGCCCGGAGCTGCCACGGGCGCGGCGCCCCCGGTGCGAGGTGCGCGCGAGCTAACTTCACACGACACAACACTAGTCTACACTACACCTCGGCCACCGGGGACACGCTTTGCTAAGACATTACACTCGCACACTACTACATGTCGTGATGGTGCGGTGGGATGATGGGACTGTGCGTTGGTAATGGTGCAATATGGTGCAACTATGGTGCAGTGGTCGTCACAGCAGGGGGTAACACTGCACCTGGAACGTGTGTGGACGATGTCACAGCCTGCACGCCACACTAAGGGAATCTCGGACGCCTCAGCGACGGACAGCGGCGAGACTGTCTGCGCTGACTCATGGGCGTGAAGTGGCGGGCGTCTCGGGGCGTGAAGGTGGGCGGGCGAGGGGCGGCGGGAGCGGCGAGAGACGGGTAGCGGTCGGGAGCGCGGGCCGCGGCGGAGTGAGGCGGCCGCCTCGGGACACGCTCACCTGCGCCCCGCCCTGGGTTGCCACACGCCGCCACCGCCGCCGCGACCCTTCCCCGCCCTCCCCCTCTTCCTCCTCTTCCTCCTCCTCCATAGTCAGTAACCCCAACACCTCCACATACTCCTTCATGGTCATCTTATGGAGGAGGGAGAAGGGCCGCCTCTTCTCCAAGGCGATGCGGAAGGAGTTCGTCTGATGAGTTCAACTCGCCCACGCCCAGACGCCCCCTCGCCCGCGTGACCCCTGTCGCCCGTCGCATGACCTGGCCGCGGCGCTCGGGCACCTGAGGTCATGCCCTTCCTGCATGGCACCGGCAGTGGCACAAGAGGAAGGCGAGCCTCCCCGTCCAGGGCGCGTGACAGGGCCAAGAGGCGACAGGTGGCGGGCGCTGGCACGGAGGGTCACCAGGATAGTGGTGACGTCACACCTCCACGTGGACCCCCTGCACGACCGGTAATTATGGCGTGTGGCGTCCGCACGGCCTCGGCCCTCGTCGGCGTCGCCCCCGACCTGATCGCACGGGAGGACGACGCCTATTTCTGGCCGAATTGCAGCCGGGGGCGCCGTGCATGCGTCCGAGGCCATTCCCGCAAATGCAAAGTTGATGAGCCCGCGGACCAGGAGGCGGCTGGCGACGCGCGGCAACTCGCCGGCCCACCGCGCAGGCTCGCCCGGCACTCACATGACATTTCAATCTATGATTACTTTATAACCAATTGTCATTTGAGATCCATGACCTTTGGATCGGTAAAAGAACATCGGAAATATTGATCCACAGCGGAAAGGGCAGAGGAAGGGCCAGCGCCAGCCGGATTGGCAGGGGTGACACCAGGTGGGCGGGGCAGGCCGGTCAGCGGGTGCGGGTGGGTTGTCCCCTGACCTGGGTGCGGGCGGCGGCGGGCGGCGGTCTTCCGCTCGGAGATGTCATCGCGCTCCCCGCCCGCCGCCCAACCGCCGCCCAGCCGCCGCCCGCAGAGGAGTCTGCACCGCTATGTGGCTCGCTCTAGTGTATTGGCGATCTGAACGTATGTGTGGATGTGTGTGTACGACTGTGTGTGTGTACCTGTCTTGTGTGTGTGTGTGTGTGTGTGTACCTGCCTTGTGTGTGCGTGTGTGTGGGTATATGTGTATGTGTATGTGTGTGTGTGCGCCTGTGTGTATGTGTATGTGTATGTGTGTGTGTGTTTCTGTGTATGTTAAGCTGTATATGTACGCGCCTGCAGTTAATGCGTAACCAACTCCACATTTCGCAAAATTTCTGTGTCTGTTACTAAGCTAGGAAAAAAATGATTAAAAGCTTGCAATTAAAACGATAATTTCACTTACACTTTTTATTTTTTCTGTACTTTATCCGTAGTCTCCTCGCCTCTTTCAACTGCAGGAAGAGAGAGAGCAGAGAGAAGACGAGAGGAGAGAGAGGATGAGAGAGAGAGAGAGAGACAGATACAGAGAGAGAGAAAGAGAGAGAAGAGAGAGAGAGAGAGAGAGAGCGAGAGAGGAGGAGAGAGAGAGAGGGAGAGGAGAGAGAGAGAGAGAGAGAGAGAGAGAGAAAGAGAGAGAGAGAGAGAGAAGAGAGAGAGAGAGAGAAGAGAGAGAGAGAGAGGAGAGAGAGAGAGAGAGAGGAGAAGAGAGAGAGAGAAGAGAGAGAGAGCGAGAGCGAGAGAGAGAAGAGAGAGAGGAGAGAGAGGAGAGAGAGAGAGAGAGAGAGAGAAAGAGAGAGAGAGAGAGAGAGAGAGAGAGAGAGAGAGAGAGAGAGAGAGAAGAGAGAGAGAGAGAGAGAGAGAGAGAGAGAGAGAGAAGAGAGAGAGAGAGAGAGAGAGGAGAGAGAGAGAGAGAGAGAGAGAGAGAGAGAGAGAGAGAGAGAGAGAGAGAGAGAGAGAGAGAGAGGAGAGAGAGAGAGAGAAGAAGAGAGAGAGAGAGAGAGAAGAAAGAGAAGAGAGAGAGAGAGAGAGAGAGAGAGAGAGACAGAAGAAGAGAGAGAGAGAGAGAGAGAAGAGAGAGAGAGAGAGAGAGAGAGAGAGAGAGCGAGAGAGAAGATGAGAGAGAGAGAGAGAGAGAGAGAGAGAGAGGAGTGAGAGGCCGGAAAGCTTGGTTAAATAATGGCCCAAAACCGGCACCCTCATGTTTCTCTCTCCCGGGCCCACACTTTCACTTATATGTAACCTATCACTGTAATTTTTATTCGTTTATTTCATTCTATAATAAGGATAACAATGATAATGATGATAATGAAAATAACAATGATCATAATAATGATAATAAAGATATTAATAACGGTAATGATAATAATGATAACAATAATGATATGATAATAATGATAACAATAATGATAATGATAATAATGATAACAATAATGATAAAGATAATAATGATAACAATAATGATAATGATAACAGTAATGATAATGATAATAATGATGATTATAATATCAAGTGATAATAGCAATAATGATGATGATAATAATAATGATAATAATGATAATAATGACAATAATGATTATAATGATAATGATAATAATGACTTATAATAATGATAATAATAACAATTATAACAGTTATGATAGAAACCAAGATAATGGTAATAATGATAATCATTATCATAGTGATTGCAATAGAAATGCTAATAAAGATGATAATAATATCAATGATAATGATATAAATAATAATGATGATAATGATAATGATATTATTATTATGATCATCATTATTAATAATATTATCATTACTATAAACATTATCATGTTTACTAATATTATCACTATCATTATCAATATTATCATTATTATTGAATATCAATATTATCGTCATAATTGTTATTATCACTGTCATTCATATTCATAACCTTATTCACATTCTTATCATCATTAATATCGTTATCATCATCATCATCATCATCATTTAATTTTCAGCGTTTCGTTACTAAATGTCAGAGGAGGAACTGTCACGTTTCTATGTATGTGGATTTGTCTGCATTAATATTTTTTTTTATCTTAACGTGTTTGTTATCCACTCTTCCACAGTCCATCCACATCGCAATCTTACCCTTGTTTCTTTTTTTCAATTATTTAATTATCCACTAGGCTATATTCTCCACTTTTTTCACATATATTCTCACGGCTGTGTGAGATTCTGCTATATTCAATATTATTCTCTGAGCTTCTATGTCATCCACTTTACTCTTCCACACTCCATCCACATCGTAACTTCCTTTTCATTTTTTTTTATGATTTCCTTATCCACTTGGTAAGATTCTCCACTTTTTCAAAATATTCTCGCTGCTGTGTGGCACTCTCTTATAATCAGCATAATTCTCTGAGCTTCTTTGTCATCCAGCCTCCTCTTCTGCTGTCCGTGAACATCGGAGCCTCCTATTTCTAATTCCTTTTTAATCATTTATTTATCCACCAGGCACCTTTTCACATAAATTCTCACGGTTGTGTCATTTTTCTCTATTTAATATTATTCTCTGAGCTTTCTATGTCATCCACTCTACTCTTCCACAGCCCATCCACATCGCAACTTCCTTCTATTTGTTTTCAATAATTTCCTTATCCACCAGGTAAATATTATCCAATTTTCACATATATTCTCACGGCAGTATATCATTTTTCTATATTCAGCATTATTCTATGAGCTTCTATGTCATCAATTCTCCTCTTCCACAGTCCATCCACATAGCAACTTCCTTCATATTTCTTTTCGTTTCAATAATTTCCTTATCCACTAAACTCTGTGGCATTCTTCGTCCACTCGCATCTCCACTTTTCATCCACATCTCGTGTCCACTCCACACATCTGGAATACAAGAAAATGTTATCATCATTATTATTATTCTTATCTGTTCGTGCGGACCATTTTCCAAAAAGATTGTTCTTGATTCCCGTGAAATGGAAAATTTCCTCTGATGTGTCATGTGTCATGGTTGGTGTCATATGGTGCTTGTCACGTGTAGTTCGTGGTCGATACGTTGTGTGTCTTGATGTGCTTTGTATTAAAATTAGTAAGTCATGGCAAGAGTTTATGTCTTGTTTGCGGTTGGAGAGAGAAAGAGAGAAGAGAAGAGAAGAGAGAAGAAGAGAAGAGAGAGAGAGAGAAGAGAGAAGAGAGAAAGAGAGAAGAGAGAGAAGAGAGAAGAGAGAAGAGAGAGAAGAGAGAAGAGAGAAGAGAGAAGAAGAGAAGAAAGAAGAGAGAAGAGAGAAGAGGAAGAGAGAAGAGAGAAGAAGAAGAGAGGAAGAGAGAAGAGAGAGAAGAGAGAGAGAGAGAGAGAGAGAAGAGAGAGAGAGAAGAGAGAAGAGAGAAGAGAGAGAGAAGAGAAAAGAGAGAAGAGAAGAGAAGCGAAGAAGAAGGGAAGAAAAGAAAAGAAGAGAGAAATGAAGAATGAGAAGAGAAGCGAAGAGAAAAAGGAGAAACAGAAACATAAAGAGGAAACCAGACGAAATGAAAAGCGAAAGTGATGAAGGGGGAAGCATAAAAAAAAAACATTTTGAATTACCTGACACCTGCATTCACACCTGTTACAACTAGCAGACCGCACGGACCAACGTCTTACACACAGTACTGACATAACTACTGAAACCGCCGGTCATTTTTGGTCGAACATGTATTCCAAAATGAAAACAAATGATCATTTCCTTATTTTATTGGCTTATATATTTAAAAACGGGATATTAGTAACTAGAATATCCAACCATAGACCTTATCATTACAGCAGCACGTCTTGGCTTGCCTTGAATGTACCGGTAAGCCTTTTCCCTAATTATTTGGGTTTTTATGCCTTTATTTATCGTTCAATTGGCTCAATTTTGTTGGTATATTCTATTTGGCTTATCTCGTATTTCATGTCTTTCTATCAACATTTTATAGGCTTTAAATCTGGATTGTTTTCCAGCCCAATCAAACTCTTTAATACCATGATTATCCAAATGAGTTTTAACACTTTCTTGGCAATGTTGCAGGGAGCTCGTCATGCACGAAAGGGCAGTCATTAACTGGGAACCACTCACGAACTTGGGGCAGAAGACGTCTGCGAAGGATGTCACGATATCCAACTTCATTTAGATTAGCTTTTACAATCTCTAATCTCCCAGCATCCATGGCAGAGATCACAGAATACACCATCACATTGGTAAGGAATTTCACTTGTACTCTCTGGCAGTCGGGGTGGTCCTTCTCCAAGCTGGTTCTTATAACAAATTTTCGTCTGTCCATTTCTACCGTAGACTCATCAGAGAAACAAACCTGCAAATAAAAGTAGGATGAAAAGTTACGAGATGAGTGGAACGTTCCAATAAACCCCTCCTGAACTCCATCTCCAATGTGACCTTTTACTGATGTCGCTTTTGACCCAAGCAAAAACTGCATATTAGATGTAATATTTTGTAACTAACATATTTTCCCATGTATGTATATGCATTTCACTAAATCATGTTTGAATCCCATAGAAACGTAGTCAAAAGGAAGATGAAAGTGAAAATTTCCTTTTCCCAATCCTCTAATGTCCAATCCTAGAGTGCCTTTTTCCAGGGCAGTCGTGTCTTCCTCATGCTCAGTCTTGGCATCTTAATCAGCCTGCACGCACGGTCTCCCACCTCATTTAACGTTATTCTGACTGTAGAGGGCTTACACTCGACGCCATTGCTCTCCCATTCACAATCCAGTTGCTTG
>NW_020870163.1:15000-17500 GCF_003789085.1 Penaeus vannamei | reverse complement strand
AAAAAGAAAAAAAAGGAATAAAGGGAAGAAGAAGGAGAGAGAGAGAGAGAGAGAGAGAGAGAGAGAAGAGAGAGAGAGAGAGAGAGAGAGAGAGAGAGAGAGAGAGAGAGAGAGAGAGAGAGAGAAAATACACGTAATGAGAGTATATCGGGTAGAGGGGAGGGAGGAAGGGAGAGCGGAGAGGGGAGAGGGAGAGGGAGAGAGGGAGAGAGAGAGAGAGAGAGAGAGAGAGAGAGAGAGAGAGAGAGAGAGAGAGAGAGAGAGAGAGAGAGAGAGAGAGAGAGAAGAGAGAGAGAGAGAGAGAGAGAGAGAGAGAGAGAGAGAGAGAGAGAGAGAGAGAAAGAGAAAGAAAGAGAGAGCGGAAAAAAGGAGGGCGGAAGGAGAAGAGAAAGAACGGAATAGAACGAAAGAGAAAGGGAGAAAGAGCAAAAGAGAGAGAAAGAGAGAAGAAACCCGAGTGAGAAAGAGCGAAAGAGAAAGAGAGAAGAAACCCGAGTGAGAAAGAGCGAAAGAGAGAGAGAATAAAAAAGGACCCACGAACGAGAAAGAACGGAAGAGAAAGAGAGCGAGAAGACGCCCGAGCGGGAACGAGCGCGCCCGAGAGACCGAGTGGGCGCGGGCGGTTCTATCTGGACAAGTCATCACAGCGGACCTCACGTTGCTCGATCTCGCTGTCGTAATGGCGAGTCGTGAGTCCAGGGCCCGAGCGACCGAAGGAACCGAGGTCAGTCCGGCGGGGGGGCGCGAGGAACCGAGGGGGCGCGAGGAAGCGAGACGCGAGTCCAGGGCCCGAGCGACCGAAGGAACCGAGGTCAGTCCGGCGGGGGGGGCGCGAGGAAGCGAGTCGTGAGTCCAGGGCCCGAGCGACCGAAGGAACCGAGGTCAGTCCGGCGGGGGGGCGCGAGGAACCGAGGGGGCGCGAGGAAGCGAGACAGCGAGGGGGCGACCGAAGGAACGGAGGCCAGCCCGGCGAGGAAGCGAGGAACCGAGGGGGCCCGAGCGACCGAAGGAACCGAGGCAGCCCGGCGAGGGGGCGCGAGGAAGCGATACCCGAAGGAATCCCTGGCGTATATGAGGCTGTTACGTCATCGGGCAAACCTCCCCGTTGTCGCTCGCTTTCCTGTGCTCGTTCTTCCTCTGTTTGATTTGATAATTTTTTATTCTTTTTCTGTTTCAATCTGCCTGCCGATGTATCTCTCTCTCTCTCTCTCTTCATCAGTCTCTCTTTATCTCTCTCTATATTTACCTCTCTCCACTCTTCCATCTCTCTTCTCTCTCTCTTCATCTACCTCTCTTTATCTCTCTCTCTATCTTTACCTCTCTCCACTCTCCCCTCCCTCTTCTCTCTCTCTCTCTCTCTATCACCCTCCATGATCTGGTTCGAGCGGTCCTTCTCTCGGCTGCAGGTGCTCTATCCCAAGAGAAAGCACGGCGTCAGGATGTCCATAAAGGCCGAACCGAAGGACAAGACCCGAAGGCGAGGCGAGAAGGCGAGTCGGACGAAGGGCCGAGAGAGGAGGAGGTGGCAGGATCACGTGGAAATCATGCAAATTGCGTCCGCCAAAATGAACAGCAAGCAACACTGTGGGAAGGTCTGGATGAGAATGAATATCTTCGCAATACAAGAGGTGTGTTTGGTCGGTTTCGAATATATTTCGAATATATCTTCGTCAGATATACGGATATTTGTGTAGAAGATATGTTCGAAACCGGGCAAATACATCTCTTGTATTGTTAGGATATTCATTCTCATCCTTACCTTTCTACATTTGTCAACATGAATGCGGTTCAGCACATAACAACCTGCTGCTAGGATATCGGTGCTGTCTTTAGCTTGGTAGAGCTGGGACGACCTGTTCTCTGGTGGCTCTAAAGTGTTCATGAGGAAATTTTGTTCAATGCCTCATATCAATTGGCTTGCAAAGTCCTCATCTGCACTGGATTTGTTGACCTTGTTGACTTCCATGTCCTCGTAGTCCATGACATCCACACATCCTCAGTGTTCCCAGGTGACTGATGTCCCCACAGCCTTGCCTTCGCTGGCCTGGTCCTTCTTGGTAGCAGAAATTCCTGCCCAGTCTCTCCATGTCTTTGGTTTTCCTCGGTGCTATACATGTCTATGAAACGGTCCTGTGTCTTCAACTCCTTGTCTTCATTTTGTCTTAGATCTCTGCTGGTGCTATCGACGTATGCAGAATGCCCTTGCACACACTATATATCTACTAATACTCCATTTCTGCACTTCCATGCTATCATCTTCCTCTATGCCTCTTAGTCCTCCGTTATGTTCAATAGGTTCTGGAAGGCAGTGCGTGGACTTACCCGATCCAATTACAGTCAAATGAGGTCGGGTTGAGGACTTAAGGGGCAAGATCACGTGACGAAAATGTGTGGCCTGTGTCTGCCAATCCAAGCACCGAATCGCCATGCACTGTTTGGCGTGGTTTAGGGGGTGGGGGAGGGGGGGATAGCTAGGGATACCCATCTTTCTGGCGACCTT
>NW_020870162.1:485122-494351 GCF_003789085.1 Penaeus vannamei | reverse complement strand
TTGTGTGTGTGTGATGTGTGTGTGTGCGTGAGTGTGATGCTGCTATGTGATAACTTCAAATTATTTCAGGTTTTGTAGGAGTTAACGTTTTATTATGCACTATGAGTGGGAAAAAAAGCTTTAAGAGGAATGGAAGGGAGTAGACAGAGTGAAGATCAGAGAAGGAGGGAGAGGTAGCTGTGCGTTGCTCTGTTTTTGTTAGCAGCGGTGTGTCCTTGCTCGCGATCTGTGCAAGGACGCTGGTTCAGCTGCAGTGTTGCTCGGGTGGTTTTCGTCGCCCTGGCTGCAACAATTAAGACATTGCTATAAATAAGCCGCGGTAGATGGAACAGCTTCTTTGTTGATTCAAAATCCCGATTTCCCCCCCCCCCCGAATGAAAGAAGACACTAATGCCGTATTGATTAGCGCGACGGGATGGTCCTTGCGGGTGCATTTGCAGTGCAATGGAAGGGGGGGCGGAATCGCTCTCATCTCGGCGACGCTGCGGGTGGACTTTCAGAAGGGCGGCTTGCAGGTGCAGCAGCGTCAGCGTCGCCTGCCTTCCGGAAGCGCCGATGGAGGGCTTGCTCGCTTAACGGCAGTTTTGTCGCGCGGTTTTGCTTTGCTGGATTTACGAAGGCGACGCCGTGGAAGGAGAAGGAAAGAAAAGATTTTTTTTTTTTTTTTTTTTTTTTTTTTTTTTTGTGTGGTTTTGGAGAGTGGAAATGAGTTAGTATGATAGTCGTGTCCTTTTATCATTATCATCATTTCCTTTACTATTATTAGTCATCATCATAAGTCATCATCATCGTAATATTGTATTTTATTATTAATTGATGTTATTATTATTAATTATTATTATTTTTCAATATTAATATTACTACTACTACTACTACTACTATTGCTACTAGTGCAACTACTACAAACTATACTGCTATTACTTTAATACACGGCAACTACTACTACTACTACTATTACTGTTGTTTATTGTTATGTATTGTTATTATTATTATTTATTATTATTATTATTATTATTATTATTATTATTATTAATTATTATTATTATTATTATTATTATTATTATTATCTTATTATTAATTATATTATTTATTATTATTATTATTATTATTATTTATTGCCTTACGAATCAAGGGCTATGGAGAGGGGAGGAAAGAGAGAGAAAATGGGAAAAAGAAAGGAAGGAGGGGAAAGAAAAATGGAAAAAGAAAGCAGGGAGGAAGATACAGAACGGGATGAAAAATAAGGAAGGGAGGAATAGGGGGAAAGAGAAAAGGAAGAAGGATGGAGAGGGAGAAGAAATAGGAAGGAAGGAGAGAGAGGGATAAAGAGGGAGGGAGGAAGGGAAAGGGGAGGGAAAGAAAAAGGAAAGGGAGGGAGTAGAGAATAGGTGAGGTGGAGGTGGAGAGTTGGAGGTGTGGAGGGGGTGAAGGTGGACCGGTGGAGGTGGAGGTGGAGGGTGGAGGTGGAGGTGGTGGAGGTGGATGTGACAGGGGATGGTGGAGTGGAGGTGGATGGAGATGGAGATGGATGGAGATGGAGACTGGAATGGGAGATGGAGATGGAGATGGAGATGAATGGAGGAGGAGGAGGAGCAGAGGAGCAGGGTGAAGGAAAAGAAGACCAAGAGAAGAGAAAAAAGAGAAGAAGACAGAAGAAGAAAGAAGAAAGCAAGAAGTAAGAAGAAGAAACATACGTTTCCCCAGTCAACCACCGATTACCAGTCACACTAACCAAAGATAGACAGAAAGAAGAAGAGAAGACAAGAAACGAATGAAGACGAAGTAAGAGAGGAAGAGACGAAGTTGCAAGACAGAACGCAAGCAACAGCCACTGAAACAAGAGACCAGAAGAAGAAAAGAAGATGCAGAAGAGAAATTAAAGGAAAGCAAGGAGAAGCGAGCAAGTCGGAAGGGATCAGCTGAGAAGGAGAAGGAAAGTGAGAAGAGGGGAAAGACGAAGGGACGAAGGAGGCGAGAAAGGGAGCAATCTAGAGAAGGATCAGGAGGAAGGGAGCTAGAGGAGGCAGGAGAGAGGAAGAGAAAGAGCAACAGAGACGGTGAAGGCCGAGGTGGGAGGGGGGAAGAAAGCAGTGACATGGCTTTGGCAGGAATAAGCAGGCAGCAAGACGGTACTGATGAGAAAAAAGATGACAAAGGAATGACGTATTTTGGGGACTAAAGTATGAGACGGCAGGAGCAGAAGGGAGGGGGGAAGGAGGGGGAGGCAACTGTAGCAGGCAAGGTGAATATACAACTATATGCACGGGCGAGATGATGGTACCGTGACAGGGCGAGGAGGAGAAAAGGGGTTCTCTGCGGGTCATCCCCTCCTCCTCCTCTCCTCCTCCGCCATCATTTTCCTTCACTTTTCTCAGTCCTATTCAAGTTCATCTTTTTTTTGCCTCTGTGCTTATTTATTTATTATTTTTTTTTTTTTTTTGTACTCTTCCCAGTGGTCCTTTCTTACTAATTCACTCTTCTACTTTTACTGGCTTTCTCCCCTTTTTCCCATCTGCTGCATTCTCTATCTCTTTTTTCTACTCTTAACTGCCGTTCATTCCACTCTTCCCTTTTCTCTTGTGTCGTCTATCTATCTACTTTTTTGCTCTTCTGCCTTTTTTACTTCCTTTTCTTCTGTCTCTCTTTCTGACACTCTTTACTGTGCTTTCTTTTGCTTTCTTTCTTTTTTTCTTCGCGTCTCTCTCTCCACTGCTTTACTGCTTCTTGCTTTCTTCTTTTTTTTTTTCTTCGTCTCTCTTCTACTCGTTTACCCTGATCCTTTCTGCCTTTTCTCTCCTTCTTCTTGATCTACTCATTTACCTCTTTAATGCTTTTGCTTTTCGTTCTTTTTTCTTCGTCTCTCTTCTACTCTTTACTGCTTTCTGCTTTCTCTTCCTTTCTTCCCGTCTCTTCTTCTACTCTTTTACTGCTTTCTGCTTTCTCTTCCTTTCTTCGTCTCTCTCCACTACTTTACTGCTTTCTGCTTTTCTCTTCTTTCTTTCTCTCTTCGTATCTCTCTTTCTTTACTCTTTACTCTGCTGCTTTCGTCTTCCTTGCTTGTCTCTCTTCTACTTTTACTGCTTTCTGCTTCTCTTCCTTCTTCTCTTCTCTCTTACTACTCTTTTACTCTTTCTGCTCTCTTTTCTTCCTTCTTCGTCTCTCTTTACTACTACTTTGCTGCTTTCTGCTTTTTTCTTCCTTTCTTCGTCTCTCTTCTACTCTTTACTGCTTTCTGCTTTCTCTTCCTTTCTTCGTCTCTCTTCTACTCTTTACTGCTTCTTTATTTCTCTCTTCCTTCTTCGTCTTCTCCTTTACTAGCTTTCTGCTTTCTCTTTCCTTTCTTCGTCTCTCTTCTACTCTTACTGCTTTCTGCTTTCTCTCTCTCTACTCTTTACTGCTTTCTCTTTCTTTTCTTCGTCTCCTCTTCTACTCTTTACTGCTTTTCTGCTTTCTCTTCCTTTCTTCGTCTCTCTTCTACTCTTTACCTGCTTTCTGCTCTTCTCTTCCCTTTCTTCGTCTCTCTTCTTACTCTTTACTGCTTTCCCTTTTTTTTCCTCCGTCTCTCTATTACTTTACTGCTTTCCTTTTTTTCTACCCCCCCCCCGGTCGACTGGCTAATCCCCCTCACGTCCCCAATCCGTCCTCTTTCGATTGCAAAAGAAGGGGATTTGTCTTGTGTTTACATTCGGCTTGTTTTATGATTTCATTTTCGGTTTCATTTTTATTGTGTGCGTGTTTTATTTTATTTTTGTTGTTGTTTTTTTTAGTGTTGTGGAAGGGGAAATCGATCCGTTATTTAAAATTCGTGGCAGAGGTGGTGATGTTTTTTTTTTTATGGTTGTGTTGGTTAGTATCGTGGTGGTCGTCGTTGTGTTTTGTTTGTTTTTTTTCTACTTAATCTCTTGGTCTGTTTTGGTTGTTTGTTGTTGTCTACTTCTGTGTGTCCTATCTGTTTGTTTGTCTACTGTTTGTCTTGTCTGCCTACTTGCCTGTACGTCTGTCTGCCTGATTGCCTGTCTTTTTGTCTGTCTGTCTGATTGTCTGTCTGTCTGTCTGTCTGTCTTATTGCCTGTCCATTTGTCTGTCTGCCTGATTGCCTGTCTTTTTGTCTGTCTGATTGTATGTCTGTCTGATTGCATGTCTTGTCTGTCCTTCTGTGTGTGTGTGTTTGGTTTCCTGTCTGTTTGTCTGTTGTCTGTCTGGTTGCCTGTCTGTGTGTGTGTGTGTTTGGTTTCCTGTCTGTTTGTCTGTCTGTCTGTCTGGTTGCCTGTCTATCGATCTCTTGTGTCTCTAGTTTTGTCTCTTCGTATGACGTCATGGACGAGCATGTCGTGCAATTACGCATGCCATCATCATGTGGCTGTAATTTATGCAGTTTTCAGAGAATTAAATAGGTTAATTATAATTGATCCTAATTAGGTTTGCATGTGATCTCTGCCACCACCATGTTGAATTGATGTTGCCGTTGATTTTGCGCTTTTAATCGGTTAATTTGAGAGAGAAATGGTCGTTTTTTTCGCTCTTGTTTGAAAGACGTTCTTCATGTTTTTCCGTTTTTGTTTGTTTGTTTTGGTTGTTTTGTTTGTTTTGCTTGCGCTTTCTTCAGATTTGTTTTTCTTTCTTTTTTTCTTACCTCTTTTCTATTCCTTTTCTTCTTCTCCTCCTCCTCTCCTCCTCCTCCTCCTCCTCCTCCTCCTCCTCCTCCTCCTCCCTCCTCCCCCTCCTCCTCCTCCTCCTCCCCCTCCTCTCCCCCCCTCCTCCTCCTCGTCTTCTCATCACTATCATGGTCGTCATCATCATCCCTTTCCATCTCTTTTTTTTTCCTCCTTTTGTTCTTCACCTCATCCTCCACCCCCTCTCCTCCTTCCTCCTTCTCCTTTCTCGCTTTTTGTGTTCGTTTTCCTCTTCCACCTTCTTTCCACCTCACTGCTTTCTTCCTCTTCTTCTCTTTTCCTCTTTCTGACACTTGAATGCTTTTTTTTCTCTTTCTTTTTTTTTTTCGTTCATCAAAATCCGTGAACTAGGTAATCATGGTGAGGGCGGGGGGGGGGGGAGGCTGAGGGGAAGGGATAGGGGAGAGGGGAGCAAAGGCAAGTGGAGAGGGAAGGGGTAGGGGGGAGCAAGGCAGTGAGGGGAGGGGATGGGGCGTAGGGAGCAAGGCAGAGTGAGAGGGGAGGGGAGGGTAGGGGGAGCAGGCAGGGGAGGCGAGGTTAGGGGGAGCAGGCAGGTGAGGGGGGGATGGGTAGCAATGCAGTGGAAGGGGGGCATGCAGTGAGGGGAGGGATGGGGTAAGGGGGAGGCAAGGCAGGTGAGGGGGAGGGATGGGTAGGGGGAGCAAGGCAGTGAGGAGGGGATGGGTAGGGGGAGCAAGCAAGGGCGGAGGATGTAGGGGGGAGCAGGGTGGGCTGGTGGAGCAAGGCAGGTGAGGGGGAGGGAGGTGCAGCAAGTGAGGAGGGGATGGGAGTAGGGGGAGCAAGGCTGAGGGGGAGGGGAAGGTAGGGGGAGCAAGGCAGGTGAAGGGAGGGAAGGTGCAAGGGGAGGGGATGGGTAGGGGGAGCAAGAGGCAGGTAGGGGGAGGCGAGAGAGGTGGGAGGCAAGTAAGAGGTTGGGGGGCGTGAGGCAGGGTGAGGGAAGGAAGGGAAAACGAGACGGGGAATCGGGCAGGTATGTACCTCTCTGTGGGTGAAATGATTTTGTTGGGGTGATGATGATGATGGTGATGATGTGATGGAGATAGTGATGATGGTGATGTTAAAGATGGTGATGATGGTGATGACAGTATTCATTATAAGGATAAACCACGTAATTGCGATGATGATGATGATGGTGATGATCATGAAATTTAATGATGACAATTATAATAGTGAATTGTGATAAAGAGGCCTTGAACCAGGAAGGGAAATTCGCCGAAAAGGAAGGAGAAGAAGGAGAAGAAAAAGAAAAGAAAAAGGAAAAGAAAGAGAAGGGAGGAGGGGGAAGAGGAGAAGATAAAGAAGAAGAAGAAGAAGAAGAAAGGAGGAAGAGGAAGAGAAGAAGACCAAGAAAAGGGTAAAGAGAGCGCAAGCAAACAGACAGACCAGTATCCCCGCCGTAGAGTCGTCGCCCGAGGGGGGTGGGGGGGGGGCGTGAGCAAGCAAAAGCACGCTCTCCTCAGCCCATGCTTGACAGGCCGCGGGCGTAAATTGTGCATGAGGACTGGACCTTGTGCGTGTGAGGACGAATAGCGCGCCGCCCCTCCCCTCCCCCTCCTCCTCCTCCCCCTCCTCCTCCTCCCTCCTCCTCTCCTCCTCCTCCTCCTCCTCCTCCTCCTCCTCCTCCTCCTCCTCTCCTCCTCCTCCTCCTCCTCCTCCTCCTACCCCTTTTCGCTTTCGCTTCTTGGTCTTTCTTCTACTTCTCTCCTTCGGTTTGTTTCTTCCTCGTTCTCCTCTTCTTCTTCGTCTTCCTCTCTCCTCTCCTCCTCCTCCTCTCTTCTTCTTCTTCTTCTCCTCTTTTTCTCCTCTTTCTTCCTCCTCTTCTCTCCTCTTCCCCCCCCTCCCTCCACCACCTTCTCCTCCACCTTCACTCATTTTTTCTTCTCTTTCCTTCTTCATTTCTGTCTACTCATATCCTCTCCTTTCTCTTCCACCTTCCCCTTCTCCTGCTCCATCTTCTCATCTCCTTTTTCTTTTTTGCTTCTTATACTTCTCCTCCTCCTCTCCTCCTCCTCCTCCTCCTCCTCCTCCTCCTCCTCCTCTCCTCCTCCTCCTCCTTCTCCTCTCTTCCTCTCATTCTCCTTCTCCTTCTCCTCCACCCTGTTCCTACTCACCCTACCCTAAACTTTTGTCTTCCTCTTTCTCTTCCCCATCATCGTCGTCGCCATCTTCATCTTCGTTCTCTTTACCATCTTCGTTATCATCATCATTATCGCAATAACAGAAATAGTTTTAAGAACGATGTTAGTAAGGAGGAGATTGAAAGAAGAGAGAGAAGGAGAGGAGGAAGAGGAAAATAGAGAAAGGGGTGGGGTGGAAAGAGAAAGGAATTGTAAGAAAAGGGGGAGAAAAAAGGGATAAGTAGATAGGCGAGTGGATTGATAGATAGATAGATTGATGGATAGATTGATAGATAGAAAAATAGGTAGACAGATAGGTAGATAGATTGGTAGTAGATGGAGATAGATAGTAATAGATATAGATAGATATAGATAGTAGATAGATGGATGGATTAGATAGATAGATAGAAGATAGATAGATAGATGATAGATAGATAGATAGATAAGAAAAGATAGATAGATAGATAGATAGAGGGGGAAAGAAAGCAAAGCGAGAATGAGGATAATTGAAGATTGCCTCAGTGCAAGTTGCAAAGAACCTTTGCAACGCTGGTCCTGAATTTTAAAAAAATGACAATGCTGCTCTAACGGGCGCTGTGGTGAGGGATGGCTTGTTGACGTGAGAGGAAGGGGGGAGGGGGAGGGAAGAAGGATGGAGGGGGAGGGTAGGAGGAGGGGGAGGGGGAGTGGGGGGAGGGGAGGGCGGGGCCGGGAAGGAAGGAAGGAGGAGGGAGGGGAAGGAAGGGGGAGGGGATGGAATGAGGAAGGGGGAGGGAGGGGAGGAGGGAAGGGGGAAGGGGAGGGGGAGGGAAGAAGGAAAGGATGTTGACGTAAGAGGAAGTGAGGGGGAGGATAAAGGGGGATTGGGAGAGGGAAGAAGGAGGGGAGGGCATAGGGAAGGAAGGAGGGGAGGGGCATAGGGAAGGAAAAAGGTGAGGGGGAAGGGGGAAGGAATGGGGAGGAAGGAGGATAGGAAGGAGGGGTGGGTGGGGAAGGAAGGGAGGAAGGAGTGGGAAGAAGGAGAAGGGAGGGAAGGAAGGAGGATGAGGGGAGAAGGAGGGAGGTGGGGAAGGAAGGAGGAGGAGGGGGAAGAAGGAAAGGGAGGGGAGGGAAGGAAGGAGGGGAGGGGGGGGAAGGAAGGAAGAATTGTTTATTGCATTAAGAGGAGGGGAGAAGGGGGGGGGGGGAAGGAGGTAGGGGAGGGAGGAAGGAGGGGAAGGGCAAGGGATAGGAAGGGAGGGGGGGAGAGAAGGAAGGAGGGGAGGGGTGGGGAAGGAAGAAGGATTGTTTGTTGATGTAAGAGGAAGGGGAGAGGGGAGGGGAAGGAAGAGGAAGGGGATGGGGAAAGGAAGAGGGAGGGCATAGGGAAGGAAGGAGGGGAGGGAGAGAAGGAAGGAAGGGAGGGGGTGGGAGGAAGGCAAGATTGTTTGTTGCGTAAGGAAGGGAGGGGAGGAAGGAAGGGGGGATTGGGAATGGGGAAGGATGGGAAGAGGGGGAGGCAAGGAAGGGGGGGAGGAGGTACGGGAACGAAGGATTGTTTGTTGACGTGAAAGAAGGGAAGGGGGAGTGGAAAAGAAGGGGGATGGATGGAAGGAAGGGGAGGGGAAAGAGACGGAAGGAGGACGGGAGGGGCGAGAGAGAGGGTGGGAAGGAGATACGAGGGAGAGAGAGAGACACGGAGGGAAGAAGGAAGGAAGAAGGGAGAGGGAAGGAAAAATATTCCTGGTGGACAGGGATGGGGAAAGGGCCAAGAAACAGGAAATGAAAGATAGGAGTAAGGAGGAAGGGGAGGGAGGGGGAGCTACACACGCAAAAGGAGGAGAAGAAGGAAATTAAGGAGGGAGAAGGCATGGAGGGGAGAGGACAAGTGAGGGAGGGAGGATTCAAGAGGAAGGGAGTAAAGAGGGGGAAGAGAGACAGAAAGCCAGCCAGACATACAAGCAGACAGACAGAATGACAGACAGACAGACAGACCAAAAACAAACAAATTGAAATAATCCAAAGAAGGAAGAAGAGGTGTGGAAGTGGGAAAGAGAAACTATTTGGCATCGGAAATGAACATGAGCATAATCTGATAATAAAGAGAGAACAGAGCAGGAGGTAGTAGGAGGAAGGTGCCCCCAGACGGCTGACAGATGGAGGGGGGGCCGCTGCCGCCGAGATGCCACAGGGAGTGCCTCCGCCGGGTCAGTGAAGGACGGGAAGGAGCGGCAGAGGGGGAGGGGGAGGGGAGGGGGCGGTAAAGGAAGGAGGGAGCGAGGGGAAAAGGGGCAAATGGTGAGGAGGGAGGGAGAAAGAGAGAAGAAGGGAGTGGACGCAAAAGAGGGAAAGGGGAGGAGGCAGGAAAGAAGAAAGGAAGGGAGTAGGGACGGAACAAAGAAGGTAAAGGGGGAGGGTTAAAAGGAAGAAGAGGAGGGA
>NW_020870162.1:462622-475122 GCF_003789085.1 Penaeus vannamei | reverse complement strand
TCTCTCTCACTCTCTCCTCTCCCTTCTCCCCTCTCTCCCTCTCTCTCTCTCTCTCTCTCTCTCTCCCCTCTCTCTCCCTCTCTTCTCTCTCCTCTCTCTCTCTCCTCTCTCCCTTCCTCTCCTTCTCTCTCCTCTCTCTCTCTCTCTCTCTCTCTCTCTCTCCTCTCTCTCTCTCTCTCTCTCTCCTCTCTCTCTCTCTCTCTCTCTCTCTCTCTCTCTCTCTCTCTCGTCTCTCTCTCTCTCTCTCTCTCAATGATCATTAATAGAGTCATGATCGTTAATATTTTCTATATGTTAGCTCTGTCGTCGTTGCGAGTTGACTTCTGGTATTAAACCTTTTTCGATTTTATTGTTATGTTAAAAACGAGAAATGATTAGAGAATTTATAGGATATATATCTGTTGATTCAGGAAATGATATATTTTATTTTTTTTCCCGTTGATTGAATTTCATAGTCGCGTGTATTGAAATAATGGGTGAGAAAAGGAACATGATAAAAGTTGGAATGTAAACTCATTTATGTGTTTTTTTTTCTTTGTAAAAAAAAAATCCTTGAAAATAAGCCTTAAATCCAGTTTACATACATTTCTGATTTGTCGTTAACTATTGAAACAGGAGGATGCNATAGGATATATATCTGTTGATCAGGAAATGATATTTTATTTTTTTCCCGTTGATTGAATTTTCATAGTCGCGGTGTATTGAAATAATGGTGAGAAAGAGAACATGATAAAAGTTTGAATGTAAACTCTTTTATGTGTTTTTTTTCTTTGTAAAAAGAAAAATCCTTGAAATAATCCTTAATCAGTACGTAATTCTGATTTGTCGTTGTTCATTTATTATTTTATTTTTCTTTCTTTCTTTACATGAATATTAGATAAGTAATGAAGGAGAGGAAGGGAAAAAAAAACAATGTATGTCAAATATGCTTACAAGAACCTTGAGAATTTTTTTTTTAAGTTCTCGGGGTTAAAGCCTGTTGTTTCTTTCTTTCTTTCTTAACTTTTTCTTTCTCTTTTCCTTCTTCTCCTTCTATTTCTTCTGCATATGTGTCCAGTATTAGGAAAAAAACACATGTAAATTAATACACCAGGGAAATGCCGAGAAGAAAACAGGAGAGAGAGAAGAGAGAGAGAGAGCAGAGAAAAGAGAGAGGAGAGAGAGAGAGAGAGAGAGTGAGAAGTAGAGGCGCGAGTGAGAGGTGCCCGCGGAAGTGAGAGAGAGAGAGAGAGGTAGAGAGAGAGAGAGAGGAGGAGAGACATGGAAGAGAGAGAGAGAAGAGATAAGAGGGAAGAGACAGAGGAGAGTTAAGAGAAAGAAGGAAGGACACAAGAGAGAGAGGAGGAGGGAAAGGAGAAAGGGAGGAAGGGAGAGGGAGGGAGGAAAAAGATCAGTATAAGGGAGGAGGGACGCAGGAAAAAAAAAACAGATGTGTCGCAATGTGAGTGCTTCCTGTTGACTGTTAATAAGGATAAATGCATATGTATGCCTACTGCGCCGACAGAACGTGATCGTTGTAAGGGCATTCGAAAGGGAAATAGGAGGAGGAGGAGGAAGGGGCCCGAGGAGGGACGAAGAGGAGGAGGGAGAAGTGAGGGGGGATGGGCGAGCAAGAGGAGGGGGCGAGGGGAAGGGGAGAGTGAGGGGGAGCAAGAGTAGGAGAAGAGGAGGCAAGGGCGAAGGATGAAGAGGAGAGGAGGAGGCAAGAGAGGAAGGAAGAAGGAAAAGAGCAAGGGAAGAGGGCAAGGGAGAGAGGAAGGAAAAGAAGAAAGAGGTCGAGGACGGAAAGGAAGAGAGGAAGGGCAAAAGTGGAAGAAAGGAAAGAAGAGCTGAGGAAAGCGACGAAGGAAGCAGGAAGAGAGAGAAGAAAGAAAGGGGCGAAAGAGAGGATGAAAAGGAAGAGGGAATGAGGAGGAGAAGAAAGCGAAGGGAAAGCGAGAGGAGGAGGATGGAAGAGGAGCAGGAAGAAGAGAGCCGAGGGGAGGAGGCTGAGAAAGGAGGAGAGAAGGAAATGCGGAGAACAGAGAGCGATGGGGAGATGAGAAGGAAGGAGAGGAGGAGTGGAAATAGGAGTTGAGAAGAGCCGAGAGAAGAAGAGGAAGGAAGGAGGGAGAGTGGAATTGAGGAGTTAGGCGAGAGTCCGAGGGGAAGGAGGGGAAGTATTAGCGGTCGTAAGGGGGGGGGGCGGAGGGGGAGAAGGAAAGAGAGGGAAGGCCAGGGACTGGCTCCCGAGGAAGAAAAAAGGAATGTGCCTCAGTTTCATCAGGCAAGTAAAATTCAAAAAAGGGGCAATTAGAACGCCCTCGCTGCGACCTGAATCCTGGGAAGCCGGACGGGGAAGAGCCTGTCTCATGCTCTCTTCCTTCGCTCTCTCTCGGTTTCCTTCATCCTCGTATCTTTTCTTCTTTCGTAATTGTTTTTATGTTTTTGTTTTGTTTATTTTGATTTTATTTCTCTGTGGAATATAATGCTAGGATTCTCTCTCTTTCTCTCTTTTTCTCTCTCTCAATCCTCTTTTCTGACTCCTCTCTTCTACTCTTCTAACTAATCTCTTCTCAACTACTCCATAAGCTCTCTCTATCTAACCTTCTCAATCTCCAATCTCTCCCTCTCTCCCAAGTCTCTCCAATTACTCTCATTACAATAACTCTAACTACTCTCCCTACTACTCTCATCATCTACAATCCTCTCTCTCTCTTTCTCCCGCTCTCTCGGCTCTCTCGCTTTTTTTTCTCTTGTTACCCTTCTCCCCCCCCTTCCCATCCCTCCCTCAACCTTCCCTCCCTCCTCCCTCTCTCCATCTCTTCCCTCACCATTCATCCCCCTACTACTCTCTCCCTCCCCCTCTACCCCTCCATACATCATTCTGTCCCTACGCTAACCTCCACTCCCTCGGCTCTTCCTCCCTCTTCCCTCACTATCTCCCTCAACCTCTCCCTTCCTTCTCCCTCTCCCTCATACCCATACTCGCCTCAAATACCCTTCTCCATCTCAACTCCTGTTCACACCATAGAATCCCCCATCTCTCCTTCCCTCCTCCTCTCTCCCCCCCTCCCTCTTTCCTTCTCCCCTCCCCCTCCCCCTCCCTCCCTCCCTCCCTCCCTCTCCCTCTCCCTCTCCCCAAGGGCGGCGGCAGATAAACACGTCAAGAGCGGAGAGTAATTTTAAAATATGAAGTTGTATATTCAAGCATCCGAACACATTTCTGGCAGCTGGCAATGACGCAATTACGTGGCCGGCTATTTAATCTTCGGCGGCGGGAGGCGGAGGCGGAAGGCGGCGGTGCGTTTTCGTTTTGGTTTGTTTGTTTGTTTGTTTGTTTGTTTTCTGTGTCTTTGTCTTGGTCTGTCTGTCTGTCTTTGTCTGTTGGCTCTTTGTCTTTTGTTCTGTCGTCTGTCCTTTGTCTTTTGTCTGTCTGTGTCTGTCTGTCTGTCTGTCTGTCTGTGTCTTTGTTCTGTCTGTCTGTGTCTTTTGTCTGTCTTTTGTCTTTTGTCTGTCTGGCTGTCTGTCTGTCTGTCCTGCTTAGTGTTTTTATGTGCAGTAGGCCGGTGATAGATGGATTGATAGGTAGAGAGATAGATAGATAGGTAGGTAGATAGATAGATAGATAAGATGGTTTAGAAAGAAAAAAAGAGAGAGAAATATATAGTTAGATAGAAAGAAGAAAAGAGAGAGAAAAATTAGATAGATAAATACACTGATAGAAAGAAAAAAAGAGAGAGAAGGAATAGATAGACAGATAGATAAAACAGATTAAAAAGAGGGAGAGAGAAAGATAGATAAATAAACAGATTAAAAAGAGGGAGAGAGAATGGAAGTGGCCGACAAATTACGCGAAACATGTCGCAGACACGAATGCATCCGAGCGTCACACGTCAGCGATGCCAGTCCTCAAGCAGCGGCAACGAGGGACTCATTAGGTGATGGGCTGATGGGCGGTCTCGTGGGCGGGGCGGGGCGGATATTGCAGGCGCACGCGGGGCTGCGATTGCGGCGGCGTCGGGGTGGCGCGGTCTTTTGTTTTTGTTTTTGTTTTTTGCTTTTTTGTGGTGTTGTGGTCGTTTGTGTTTGTTGTGTGGGCGTGTGTGTGTGTGTGTGTGGTTGGTGGGGGGGTTGTGTGTGTGTGTGGGTGTGGTTCGTTTTTTTCTGGTGTTTGTTTGGTTTGTGTTTTTGGGTTTTATCTCTTTATTTGTTTTATTTGTTTTGTTTGTATGTTTATTTTGTTCTATTTATTTGTTTTTGTTTGTTTTTGTTTTTTGTTTTTTTGGTTTGTTTTTTGTTTAATGTTTTTTGTGTATTCTTTATTATATATCTTTTGTTTTAATAATTTTAATTTTTTATTTATTAATTTGTCTAAATAATTAATTAATTAGTTTATTTGTTTATCTGTTGATTGATTTTAGTTTATTTGTTTATCTGTAATTAATTTAATATATTTATTTGTTTATTAGTTAATTAATTAATTTATTTATTTTGATGTTAAGTTTTGAAAAATCATATTGTCATTTTTTTTTTTTTTTTTTTTTTTTTTTTTTTTTTTTTTTTTTTTTTTTACTTTGCCTTCTCAGCGACTGGGGGAAGAAAAGGATGTCGGCGCGATGTTTGTGATTGGAATGCGGATAATGATTAATGTGATGTTGTTTGAAGTCTCTTGTGTTTGTATTGTGTTAGTCTGCGTATGTAATTGACTACCAACAACATGAGTTTGCTTGAATGTATGTTAAGAGAGTTATGTGTTGTGTAATGTGATGTAGTTGTGTATGTGATGTAGTGCAAATATGTGTGTGTGTGTGTGCCGCGCGATGTGTGTGTGTGTTAGTGCAGTGAACGTGTAAGTGTGTGCAGATGCTGTGTTGAAGCAAAGTTGCGTGCGTGTGGATGGTGAAATGTAAGGGGCTCTCATGGCAACTGAGAGCTGTACGGTGAAAGCTGTGCGTTGGAAATTCGGGGTTCGAAAAGGAAAAGAAGGAAGTAGGGAGAGCCGCGAGAGGCGCGGAAAGAAAAGCGATGCGAGGGGGGGAAAGAGGGGACGGAGCTGGAGAAGAAGCGGCGTGAGTGTAACTGTTGTTGTGATGACGCAAAAACTGGCCGGTGGGCGGGGGAAAGCGCGACTGCGGCGGGGCTGATCGAAGGGGAGGAGGGGGGAGCGCCCCTTTCACCCGAGCGCGAAATGCCCGGCGTGAGTGCCATCGGCGGGAAGCGAAGTGCGATTTAAGGGATATGGCAAGCGGGACACGGGGGCGAGGGGGCGCGGGGGGGCGAGTATAGGTGATGGGTAGGAAGGGACGAGGGACTCGGGCGCGTGTGCAGGGGCGGGGCGGGGGCGGGGGCGAGGGCACAAGTGCGCAGGGCAAGAGCGCAAGTGGCGTCGTGGCGAGCTGCAGCGCCGCGCCGTCGCCAGCAAGGGCAGGAGATTCGTGCGGCCCCACACACACACACACGCATACACGCCCCCTCTTGCTTGCGCTCACACACGCGCACGCACACTGCACTCGCCGACCTTCCTCAGGCATTGTCTCGCGTCCCTTCTGAGTGAGTGTTGCTTGAAGGTGCTCTCGTGACCTCGTGTGACCTCGGACGGAGGCTGTCCCCGGGCGAGGGCGGCGGCGGGCGTGAGTGGCTTCGGCCGCTGTGACAGTGCTTTCAGGGTGTGCCATCAGCGAAGGCGAGGCGTCAGCTGCGACGCGGCCCCAGAGCGCTGACCGCGGGCGGGGGCGAAGGGTGACTGACGCGCCTCACGTGTGCTTGCGCGCTCACCACGTGTCCCGGCCGCCCGTGCCAGCTGCGTCGCACGCCCGCCCGGAGCCGCCTCAAGATGCCCGCCCCGGAGCCGCCCTCGGGCTGGCGGGGCGAGCGGTTCCTGCGGGGCGAAGCCGCGTGTCACGGGCGTAATGCGAGGGCGTGGTGGGCGGGAGTATGTCCGTGGGAGGCTATTGACGACCGGAATTATGACGCAGTTGAGCAGAGATGGCCCGGTGCCGCGGCGCGCCAATCAATGCTGCCCCCGGGCCGCCCGCCGCCCCTGCCCGCGCTGGCCCGGGCCGCCGCCGCCACCTGCGGCTGCCACCTGCCGACGGGACCTCGCTCGTCGCCATTAAACAGGCACTGACCTCGTCGTCAGGCGGTGCCACGCTGGCCGGAAACAGGTGAGTAGCGGCCGCGGGCCTGGGGGTGCCGGCGCCCGCACGCGCGCGCGCGAGCGAGGCGGGATTCCTGCGATTCGAGCGAGCGCCAAGAGGGGGGGGGGGATGACTTGCTTTTTCTGCCTCGTTCCTTCTGTTTGGCATCAGACCCCACTCGGCTCCGCTCGCTACCCCGCCTCCTCTCCGCCCCCCCCTCCTCCCCTCCGCACCCCTGCTCTCTTCCTCCTCTCTAGTTCCTCTCTTCCTCCTTGTCCACCTCTCTTCCCTCTCCTTCCCCGAACTACGCAACGACAGTCCCCGTTTCACATTACCAGGGCGTCCATCTCTCTCTCTCTCTCTCTCTCTCTCTCTCTCTCTCTCTCTCTCTCTCTCTCTCTCTCTCTCTCTCTCTCTCTCTCTCTCTCTCTCTCTCTCTCTCTCTCTCTCTCTCTCTCTCTCCACCTTCTCTATCCACCCTCTCCTTTCCCCTCCCCTCCGTATCTATATCTCCCTCCCTCCTTTTCCTTCCTTCTTTACTCCCTTACCCCTTTCGTGTCCCTCCCTCCCTCCCTCCCTCCCTCCCCTCCCTCCTTTCCTTCCCTTATCAGGCTCCGCATATGTTTGGCATTGTGGAGATGGGGAAATATGCTGTTGTGTCATCTGTCACGTCATATTTCTTTGTGATTGGTTCATGACACGATGTCCCGCGAGGATGACAATATGACACACTGTTGACACGACTGCCTTTTTGAGTGGACGGTGACTGACGAGGAAAGATGAAAGAGAAAGATTTTTTTTTTCGTTTTTGCTCATTTGGTGTTTATGTAGTTGTGTGTTTGTTTGTCTGTTATTGCGTCGTCGGTGTATGCATGGTGATGAGGATGTATTTTTTTGTTTTTGATTTTTATTTATTTATTTATTTATTTATTTATTTTTTTTGTTGTTTGTTTTTTCGTGCTTATATATTATAATTTTTGCATCGTTGTGTCCCATCTTTTCATTATGTTATTATAGTAATAGTAGTTGTAGCAATTATGGTGGTGCTAGTGGCAGTAGTAGTAGCAGCATAGGAGTAGTAGTACTAGTTGTAGTAGTAGTAGTAGTAGTAGTAGTAGCTGTTGCAGTAGTAGTAATATTAATAGTAGGTAGTAGTAAGTAAGTAGTAGTAGTAATAGTAATAGTAATAGTCACAGTAGTAGTAGTAGTAGTAGTAATGATAGTAATAGAAGTAGCAGTAATAGTAATAGTAGTAGTAGTAGTAGTAATGATAGTAATAGAAATAGTAGTAATAGTAGTAGTAGAAATAGGAGTATATATATCTCCTGCTTCTTTTCGTTTTCTGTTCATTAGTTCTTTATTTTTTTATGCAACGAAGCCCCCTTGCAATATGTTTTTTTTTTCGATCTTGCGTTCGGTTCCGAGTCTCTGCGTCCGAGTGTGTCCTTCGAGAGCGTCTTCTCTTAATTCCGTATCCGTTAGAAGTCCAAGAAGAAAGTGGAAGGAGTCAGGAGATGAGACGAACGTATTTGGAAGAGAAGAAAAGAAAGATGAGATGGTGTGGAAGGAAAGAAAATGACCAATAATCATAATTAAATGAAAACAAAAAAAGGATAAGAAATAATAATAAAAAGATACCCGAAAAAAGGATAAGAAATAAATAATAATAAAAAGATAACTGGAATCATAAGTAAATGAAAATAAAAAAGGATATGAAATAAGAAGAGATGAATATAGGAAGAAGGAAGAGAATAGAAACGACGGGGAATAAACCGAGAGATAACACGAGATAAAACAAAGAAAAGGCAATGAAACTCCAAGCCAAGGTCAGAGTGGAGGGGACAGCTGGCTCTCGCTGGCTCCCCTCCGCGACCCTCTTACCTCTCTCTCTCTCTCTCTCTTTCTCTTTCTTTCTCTTTTTTCCTCTCGCTTTCTCTTTTTTTCTTTCTCTTTTGTTTTCGTTTTTTCTTTTTCTTTTTTCTTTTTCTCTTTCTTTTTTTCTTTCTCTCTTTCTTTCTCTTTCTCTTTCTTTTTTCTCTTTTTTTCTCTTTTTCTCTTTTCTCTTTTGTGTATTTTACTTTTAATTTTTATTTATATATCTAGTGATTTGTTTATTTATTTATTTATTCATTTTGTGTCCTCTGTTTTTTCTGGCTGTTTGTTCTAGTTTTTACTATAATTTGTTCTTTTTGTTTTTTATTGCCCATTTGTCTTTTTATTTTTATTTTTCATTGTCCTCTCATTCGTCTCTTCCTCCCCTTTCGTTCCCATCCCTTTTCGCCTTTTTGTTCCCCTGCTCGGTCTTCCAATCTCGCCTGTTGCTTCCCAGAAACGTGTTTTTTCCCCTCTCTCTCTCATCTCCTCCTTTCGTCACCTTGTTTTTCCCCTTTCTCCCTCTTCCCATTACTAAGGGTTCCTATCTCTTTGATTTTTTCTTTCTTTTTTTTTTTTTCTTTCTCTCTCCTCTCTCTCTCTTTTTCTTTTTTCTCCCTTCCTCTTTCTTCTTCTCTCTCTCTCTCTCTCTCTCTCTCTCTCTCTCTCTCTCTCTCTCTCTCTCTTCTCTCTCTTCTCCTCTCTCTCTCTCTCTCTCTCTCTCCTCTCTCTCTCTCTCTCTCTCTCTCCTCTCCCTCGTCTCCTGCTCCCTCCCTCCTCCCTTCCTCCCTTCCTCCCTCCCTCTCTCCTCCTCCCTCTCCGTCCTCCTCCCATTTTTTTCCTCTCTTTCCTCCTCTAACCTCTCCCTCTCCCTTCTCCCTTCTCCGTTTCCCTCCCTTTTTTCCCTCTCCTTCCCTCCTCCTCCCTTCCCTCTCCTCTTGCCTCCTCTTTCCTTTCCCTCTTGTTTTTTCCGTTTGACCCAACGGCACGATCACCATCTCTCCGCTCTTTAAGACCCCGCTGGCCGACGCTCATCACTCTCACCACTCTCACCACCACCTGCATGGCCACTTGACATTCTCTCCTCTCTCTCTTTCTCTTCTCTTCTTTATTTGTCTTCTATTCTCTGTCGTTTCGTTCTTTATTTTTTTTTTTCGTCTTTTATCTATTTTTCGTCTTCTTGTTTTCTTTCTCTTCCTTTCCTCCCTTTCTTTTTCGGTCTTCTCTCTCTCTTGTCTTCTTCTTTTTCTTCTTTTCTTTCGCTGTCTTTTTACTTGTGGCGGGTTTCTTTCTCCAACTTCTCTTTTTTAGTCTTCTGTTTGTCTTTTCGGCTCTTTTAGGTCTGCTTGTCTCTCTGTCTTCTGTCTGTCTGTGTCTGTTTGTCTTTTTTTCGTCTCTGTTGTTTCTCTCCTCTTGGTATCTGTGATTTTTGTCTCTTTCTAATTGGATTTTGCTGTCTCTCTTTTCTTTTGCTCTCTCCTCTCTCTTTTGCTCTCATCGTTCTCTCCCTCTCTCTCGTCCTCCCCTCCTTCGGTCTCTCTAGTCTCCGCTCTCAGTCCCTCATCTCTCTTCCTCTCTCGCTCGTCTCTCGTCTCCTCCTTCTTCTCATCTCTCTCTGCTCTCTTCTCTCTCNGGAGAGGAAGAGAGGAAGAGGAGGAAGGAGGAGTAGGAGGAGGGAGAAGAGAGAGAAGAAGAAGAAGAAGGAGGAGGAGGAGGAGTAGTGAGGAGGGAGAAGGAGAAGGGTGAGAAGAGGAGGAGGAGGAGAAGGAGGAGGAGAAGGTGGAGGAGACGAAAGGAAGAAGGAGAAGAAGAAGAAAATCTTGACGTTAGTCTTCGTCTGTGATTTTTATGTCTTAAAAAATAATAAATGAAAAAATAAAAAGAGGAAGAAGAAGAAGAAGAGGAGAGCGAGGAGAGAGGAAGAAGAAGGAGGAGGAGGAGTAGGAAGGAGGAGGAGGAGCGAGGAGGAGGAGCTATATGAGGAGTAGGACGGAGCGAGGAGGAGACTGAAGGAGAAGAAAGATAGATAGTTAAATCTTGACGTTAGGTTCTTCGTCTCGGTGATTTATGTTGCAAAAAAAAAAAAAAAAGAATTAGATAAATGAAAAAGTAAAAATAAAAAAATGGAAGAAGAAGAAGGAGGAGGAGGGAAGGAGGAGAAAGAAGAAGAAATGAAGAAGAATTGAGGAGAAGAAGAAGATGAGAAGCAGAAGGGAGACGAAGAAGAAGAAAAAGGAGGGGTGGAGAGTAGAAGAAGGAGAAGAAGAAGAAGAAGAAGGAGGAGGAAGAAGAAGAAGAAGAAGGAGAGAGAGGAGAAGGAGCAGAGATTAAGGAAGAAGAAGCGAGAAGAAGGAAGAAGAGAGAAGAATAAGAAGAAGAAAAAAAGGAGAAGAAGAAGGAGAAGAAGGAGAAAAAGAGAAGAGAAAAGAAAAGAAAAAAAAATGAATAATGATGGGAAAAGTATTAATTGATGATGATCGCTATAACGTAGTGATGAGTGTGGTGCTGATAATGATAGGAACAATTCATAATGATAATAGACGATAATGATGATTATTATGATGATAACAGTAAGATAAATGGTCATGATATTATTGCAAAGGATAATGCGGATAAACATCATGATAATAAATGATGATGGAAATATTGATAATGCGTAAGATAATAATGATAATTGTTAGATGATAAGGATTAATGATGTTATTAATGATAATCACAATGCATAATGATAATGATAATGATTATATTAACAAAAACAAAAAATAGCAATTTACCAATAATAATAATACTGGTAAACCGATACAGTGAAATTCATAATTGATAAAACAACAATAATGATAATGACGATAAAAAAAGTGATGACTAATAACAAATAACAATAAAAAATAAACTATACAATAACAAAAAAACTAATAACAATAACAAAAATAATAACACGAATACAATGATGTGATTATAACAAATAATAACAATAATGATATTAAAGGGATAATAGCAATTTATATAGTATTCAATATAAAGGCAGAAGAGACAAAATCTTACAAGAAACATAGAAGAGGAACAGAAATATCATAATTCCGGTTATCATTTCCGAAATTATGATTTATAGAGATCTGACGGATATAATTATATAATAATCAATATAATAAATATATTAATTGTAAAAATATAATTAGACACGAAAAGTACCATTTAGAATACAAAAACCGAATACGATAAGAAATACGATATTCAAGACGATAAATATAGAAGAGAAATATGATGAAAGCATTTTATTTTCTAATCATCATTTAATGGAAATTATCCCAGTGTTTTGGTGAGCGTGAAAATTTCGTAATATTGAGAATCCTAAACGAGTTTTGTTTTCCGGCGATCAACGGCTTTTTCTACTTATAACTTTGCGGGGTTTTGTTCTAAATGTACTTTTGCGTGTGCTAATTATATTCTTTACAATTATATATTATATATATAATTATATATAATATATCGTCAATCTCTATAATTCATAATTTCGGAAATTATACCGGAATTATGATTATTTTCTGTGTCTCTTCTATGTTTCTTGTAAATTTTGTCTCTTCTGCTTATATTGATACTATAAAAATTGCTATTATCCTTAATATCATTATTGTTTATTATTGTTATCAATCATCATCATTGTTATTCGTGTTATTATTTTTTATTGTTATTAGTTTTTTTGTTATTTGTTAATAGTTATTTTTATATTTATTTGTTATTAGCATCACTCTTTTTATCGTCTTTATCATTATTGTTGTTTTTTATCATTATGAATATTTCACTTTTATCGTTACCATTATTATTATTATTGTAATTGCATTTTTGTTTTTGTTAATATATCATATCATTATCATTATCATGTGATTTATTTTAATAACATCATTATCCTTATCATCACCATTATCATTATTATCATTACCATTATCATTTTCATCATCATTATTATCATGATTTTATCCATATATCCTTTGCAATAATATCATGACCATTATCATTACTTTATCATCAATGCATAATCATCATTATCGTCTATATCATTATCATTGTTCCTATCATTATCACCACCACCATCACTAACGTATAGCGATCATCATCATTAACTTTCCATCACTATCATTTTTTTCTTTTCTTTTCTTCTTCCTCTTTTTTCTCCTTCTTCTCCTCTTCTTCTCCTTTTTTTTCTTCTTCTTCTTCTTCTTCTCCTTCTTCTTCTTCTCCTTCTTCTTCTCTTCTCCTTCTCCTTCTCCTTCCTCCTTTTCCTTCTTCTTTCTTCTTCTCCTCCTCCTTCTTCTTCTTCTTCTTCTCCTTCTCTCCTCCTCACTCCTCTCCTTTTTCTCTTCTTCTTCCTTCTGCCTTCTCATCTTCTTCTTCTTCTTCTCTTATCTTTCTTCTCATTCTTCTCCTTCCTCCTCCTCCTCCTTCTTCTTCTCCCATTTTTTTATTTTTACTTTTTCATTATCTATTTTTTTTTTTTTTTTTTGACACAAAAAA
>NW_020870162.1:450122-457622 GCF_003789085.1 Penaeus vannamei | reverse complement strand
ACTTTTTTTTTTTTTTTTTTGTCTTCTCTGTCTTCTTGTACGTGTCTATCTCTTCGGGCAGTCTGTTTGATTTCTTTCTCTTTCCTTTCCTCTCTTCTCTCCTCTCTTTTTCTTCTTTCTTTCTTTCTCTTCTCTTCTCTCTCTCTTCTCTCTCTCTCTCTCTCTCTCTCTCTCTCTTCTCTCTTCTCCTTCTGTGTTTGTGAATGTGTGTGTGTGTGTGTGTGTGTATCGTCCGTCTCTCTCTCTCTCTCCTCTCTCTCTCTCTCTCTCTCTCTCTTCTCTATATATAATATTATATATATATATATAGTATATATATATATATATATATATATATATATATATATATATATATTATATATATATATTCCTAAAAATACCACTGTTAAAATAATTAACATAAGTAAAACTAATACCGATAAACCAGGTGCAAACAAATGTTGCAAAAATAATTTATCAAAATTAAAATAGAAACAGATTTCAAGCCCAAGAAGTCGCTGGAGAGACGAACGACAAAGAGAAAAATTTATAGAAAGAGAAACAAAACTCAAAACTCACATTGTCAGAGATAAATGTATCTTTCCAGATGAAAACTCCTGACAGACTTTTATTTTTTCCTTCTCTTTACTTTTCGTTTTTTTTTTCATCTGTAAATATGTTTTTGTTTATTTTCTTTTTTCCTTTTTTTATATTTCTTTTTTTCGCTTTCTCTCTCTATCTTCTATCTCTCTGTCTCTCTCTTCTCTCTTTATTTATTTATTATTTTTTATTTTTATTTGTTTTCTTCCCTTTTGTTCTTTTTTCCTTTTTTCCTCTTTTTGTTTTTTTCTCTTTTTCCTTTTTTTTTGGCGGGAAAATGATCGTCGGCTGCGTGAGAGCGGGAAGATGGCGCCAAAGGTCTAATTTAGTGATACTTTCTTTCTTTTTTTTTTTTTTGTGTCGACGATCTTGTAAACCGCCAATATTACCCTCGAAGAAAAGAAAAAAGAAAAAGAAAAAGAAAAGAAAAATAGAATTTAGAGGGAAAGCAATATCCCGAAAGATACACAGGCATCAAACTTGCCAAACTTTTACCGCCGCGGAACCACTGGCGGCTCTTCCGTGGATAGATGGGGGGGAGGGGGTAGGGGGTAGGGAGGGGGAGGGGTAGGGAAGGGGAGGGGGAGGGGGTAGGGGTAGAGGGGAGGGGTAGGGGAAGGGGAGGGGGATGGGGGAGGGGGAGGGGAGGGGGGTAGAAGTGTAGTGCTAATAATAATAAAGATAAGTGCAGATGGAAGGCATTTTCGAAAGGCCTTCATGTCGGAATTCGGTATTTACTCATTTATTCTTAAAAGAAAGAAAGAAAGAAAGAAAAAACGAAAAAAAAACGAAAGGGCATTGTCGATAATAATCACGAGGGAGAGAACGATAAAGATGAAAAGAGAGACAGACAGATAATCAAACAAAACCGACGCAGACAGAACACACACAGAAAACAACAACAACAAAACGAAAAAAAAATGAAACAAAAAAACGAAAAGAACAGAAACAACAAAAAACGAAAAAAATACTGAAACAACAACAACCAAACAACGAAAAAGAGGAAAAAAAAACAGCAGCAACAAAACACAAAAACGAAACAGAAAAAACAAAAAACAAAGAACAACAAAACAAAAAAAAAACGAAAACGAACAACAACACAAAAAACGAAAAACGAGAAAAAACACCACCACCACCAACAACAACAACAACCCAGACCAGCCACCCGCCCCAGCCCATACACAAGGCAGAGCGGCGACACGTCCCGGCCTACGCTGGGAACCCTTGCCGTGGCTGTTGTACCATTACTTCCGTTCGTGCTTTAGAGTCTCCTAAAAGACGGCATCTTGGGAGTGCGGTGCTAGGGGGGGGAGGGGGCGGGGGGCGGATGGGAGTGCCACGTGGAGTCAGTATTTTCCCAGATCGCGATGGGGTCCGGGAATGGCTGCGACGTGTGGTATGCGGGGGAGAGAGAAGTGGGGATGGGGGGGCGGAGGGTGGGAGGGGGTGGGGTGGAGGGGGAGGATAGTTTTGGTGTGTTTGTTGTGTTTTTGGAAGGAGGGGAGGGGATTGTGCGTGTTGTGTTTGTGTTGTGTTTTGGAAGGGGGGTTGTTGTTTGTGTGTGTTTGTTTGTGTGTGTGTGGAAGGGATTGTGTGGTGTGTGTGTGTGTGTGTGTGTGTGTGTGTGTGTTTGTTGTCCCGGTAAGATTGTGGTTTTTGATGATTTTATTTGTTTGCTTGTTTGTTTGTTACGATTTCTTTGTTACTCATGCTCTCTCTCTCTCTCTCTCTTCGCTCTCCTTCCCCCTGTTCTCTTGAACTCTCTCCCAACTTCTCGCTATCCCTCCTTCCTTTTTATTCCTCTCTTCCCTCCCTCTCACTCGCTCCCTCTCCCTCTCCCTTTTTTTCCCTCTCCCTTTCCCCTCCCTCCCCCTCCTCCTTGTCTTCCCCTCCCACCCCTCCCACCCCCACCCACTCCCCCCTACCCCTACCCATCTTATCATCGCGAAGAAGAAGAAGAAGAAGAAAAAAAAATCATCGCGAAAAAAAAAGAAAAAAGAAAAAAAAAAAGTGCCAAAGATTCGACCAATCAAAGGCCCATTTTCCAATCATCTAAAACATCATTCGCTGACACCGTTCTGATCTCTCCCTCCCTCAGTGCCACGCAATCAAGTGCCAAATTAGACTCCGAACAAATACCCCGTTGATATGTAATTTTCATTCAATACCCGAGAAGAAAATCGAAGAAAAAAAAAGAAAAAAGAAAAAGAAAATGGAAATAGATAAGTAAATTAAAAGGTAGAATCTTTTTTTCTATCTTACACATAAGAAATGAAAAAAAGAAAGGAAAATAAAACAGAAAAGAGAAATATTTTTTTTCTCTCTCTCTTACACGTAAAAAATAAAAGAATGAAAGGAAAATAAAATAGAAAAGAGAAAAAGAAAATAATTAAGTAAAAGCTAGAATCTTTTTTTTTCTTACACGTAAAAAATGAAAAAATAGAAAAGAGAAAAAGAAAATAATTAAATAAAAGCTAGAATCATTTCTTTTCCTCTCTTACACGTAAAAAAGGAAAAAAATGAAATGAAAATAAAACAAGCTAAACGATATTGGTTTTAACATAATTGCTAATATCACAGATTAATCGATTTGATTTCTTTTGATTTTATACGATATGGTTTCCACCCCCCCCCCCAAAAAAAGAAAAAAAATTGAAGGCTGGCGATTAAAAAGAAATCTGAAGTTTGTTATTATCAAAGAGGATTTTATAGTCTTCTTATCCACTCTCCATTAATCGGAGGGAATCTTCTCATGCGGATTTTTCCCCCTCTGATGTGTAAAAGGTTTTAGTAAATCCGATTTTTGGGTTAGGATGAAAATCTTCAGTATTTGTGAGTTGCTCTCCATCTTTTTTTTCAGAATTTTTGGTTTCTCTCTCTTTTTTTCGTTTCTCCCTTTTCGTTGTTTTCTTTTTTTTTTTGTGAATTGCTCTCCATCTTTTTTTTTCAGAATTTTTGGTTTCTCTCTTTTTTCTTTTTCGTTTCTCCCTTTTCTTTGTTTTCTTTTTTGTGTGAATTGCTTTCCATCTTTTTTTTTCCTAGATTTTTTGGTTTCTCTTTTTTTTGTTTTTCTTTTTTCTTTTTTCTTTTTTCTCTCTCTATCTTGTTCCTTTATATTTCGTTTCATGGACATTTCCTGTCAAGACTTTTTCTTTCTCTTTATTTTCATCCTTCCATCCACCATCTCTCTCTCTCTCTCTCTCTCTCTCTCTCTCTCTCTCTCTCTCTCTCCTCTCTCTCTCTCTCTCCTCTCTCTTCTTCTTCTCTCTCTCTCTCTCTCTTCTCTCTTTCTCTCCTCTCTCTCTTTTTTATCAATCTATGTTTCTACTACATAGCTGTCCTCGCTACATCTTACCTAAATCTTCGTTTGCTTTATTCTCTCTGTCTCTCTCTTCTTCCCCTTTCTTTTCCTTTCTTCTCTCTCATTCTCTTTCATATTTTCCCTATTTACCTTTCATTCTTCTTCCTTCATATTCCATTTATTCATCTTCCCTGTTCTCCTCCCTCACATCCTCCTCGCTTTCGCATCCCCTCCTCATCCTCTTTATCCTCTCCCATTCCTTCCTCCTCCCCTCTCTATCTTTCCCCACCCTTCTCCCCCCCTTCCCACCCTTTTTATCCTTTCCCATCCTCTCCTCCCTCTCCCCCACCCACCCCACCCCCCACCCCTCCCCCCACCCTTTACTGCCTTCCCCCAATCTCCCAAGATAAATTAATATATATCAACTGGAAAATTCTTCATAGTGAGGACCCCATATAACCCTACCTCCATGTACACCGACCGCTAGTGAACGGGGCCATGAGAGTCCATCTTTGCGGTCTTTGTATTGCCCCGCACTTCCGCCACATTGCCCGCTCTCGACGATAAACCCATCATAGATGTTACTCTATGGCCCATCCAGCAAGAATCAGACTAAATTTTAGCTAATTACTAAGTAAATTTAGGACTGTACTAAAGTAGATAAGAAGCAGGTAGCATTACATGATCATTCACACAGACCATAACATCATTAATCATCTGTGGCTAATACGTGTGTTTAGAAGTCAGTAAAGGATTTTTCCTTCGTTTTTGGTTATTTTGAAGATTGTTTATTTCAGAAATCTCCGTTTCTTTATTCGATTTATGTAGTTTTTTGGGAGAGATGGACTGCTTTTTCGAGTGACAGTGATCTGTTTAGTCTGATGGCATCTGTGATAACTCATGTCATTTTTAGTTTTATCAGTTTAAAATGTATTTGTAATTGGCTTTTATTTTGTTTGTTTCCGTGTTTTTTGTGCCTTTGTCGACGCCGATCCCATCTATAAATGGGTTTGTGTGGGATATTGCGTTTTATTTCGTATGTATGCGCATTGCATTTTGTGTTCAAAGTTACTGGTTGCCTTATTTAAGTTCGAATTGTGTGGATAAAATATTATTCATAACTCCTCATCGACAAAATTAGCTTTTTTATGAATAGATCAACTATCGCCCATACTATGGTGGCCGTGTTGGTCAAATCATGTCATACTAATGATGTTGTGTTTTTCTTGTCATGTTTTTTCCTGTGATTTTCTTTTTGCTTCTGTCTTTATATTGATCCATGAGGTAAATGATAATATGATTTATATATATGATTTTTGGTTACAGTCTTGTTTATTTTCATTATTTTCGTACCTATGTCTCTGCTATTATTGATCTGCTAGTATTCTAATGTAGGAAATTAGTATTTTAAATATTATGATTTGTGTGTTTCATCTTTTATTGTTTATTCAATTTTTATCTCTACCAGCTTCCTTATCTAATGGAATTAGTATGGGGTTAATTAAGATTTAGATTATCGAATCGATTAGATATATAAAGTTATACAACTAAAAAAATGGGTTAGGTTATATCTAAACAACCCCTGCCCAAAAAATATATAGGAGGAAAAAGAAGAAAAATACAAGGGAAAGATAATGAAGAAGGACACAAAGATAAAACCAATTTCACAAGATATTAAGAAAATGGGAAGATATGTTGATAAATCATCACTAATAGCTTCTTTAGATTGAAATTTCCCTAGATACTCAGATTTATTAGGATTGTTAGGAAGGCAAGGGCAAACCGCACAGGACAGAAAAACTTGTGTGTAGAAAAGAACGAGAAGGAAGATGTACGCGGAGGAGGAATTAAAAGGAAATAGATTAGATGGGAAGTAAGAAAGAATAAGAAAAGAGGAAAAATAGAACTAGAAAGGGATGACGAGGAATATTAGTTGACTAATCTATCCTTATACCGTATATTGGTTTTGTGGGAATTAGTTTGAATATTTTTGAATTGACATTACACCCACACTATCATCACACACACACACCAGCCACACACATCCACACATCACCCACACACAACACATCACACAACACCACACTACCACACACACAACACACACACACTACACACACACCACAACACGTACACACTCACAATCACAACACAACTTAGATTAAACACTTTAATGATTATGATGTTTTGGATGCCCCTTTATAAGTATATGCTCGTATATGTACATGTGAAATCGAGATTTATTTGTGGTACTGGTATATCAATATATATATTTCTTTTCTCTCTCTCTCTCTCTTTTTTATCTACCTTTTTTCTTATTTTTTGTTTTTTATTTGTATTTATCGACTTTTGTTTATCATTATTTCATCCACTCTCCCTACCTTTCACTATTTATTAGTCGTATTAATAATTTAAACATGTGTTATTTACTCGTGTTAATGTCTGAATTACAAAAAATGATCTCGAATAGTTAATTCTGTTCACAATTGTGTGTGATGTACTGCATGTAAATAAAATTACCTTTTAATGTATGTTTATGACGTGATATGTTTCAAGTTACAGATACATTTATCTTATCAGCCTGTTTGCTTTTGTCGATGTTACTATGTGATCAGTTTAATACGTCATATCGGTTACAAAGTGATGCTTTACAATACCTGCACCGCTATTTGTATGATCTTGTCTCTTGATATGTATAATTGTCATTAAGTCTTCCGTACATGTATATATTAGCAAGTCATAACTTATGTCGTCCATCTCCTTCTTCCTTGTTCTCCTCTTTCATTCTCTTTCTCTCTCTCTCTCTCTTTCTCTCTCTCTCTCTCTCTCTCTCTCTCTCTCTCTCTCTCTCTCTCTCTCTCTCATCTGCTTCGTCATCCTCCTCTTCCTCCTCTCTTCATCTCTCTCTCTCTCTCTCTCTCGTCTCTCTCTTCTCATCTTCTCTCTCGGGTCTCTCTCTTCTCTCTCCCATGCTTCTCTCTCTCTCCCTCTCTCTCTCTTCTTCTCCTCTCTCCTCTTCTTCTCTCCTTCTCTCTCTTTCTTTTTTTTTTTTTCTATTAACCTCCCTTCCCTTTCTTCCCTCCATTTTTTTCTCTTCTCTCTCTCTCTCTCTCCTTCTTGAACTCCTTTATTATAATTCCGAGATTTGGCTTCTCATCGACCCCTCCTCATCCATTCCTTCTTATTCATTCTCCTTCTTATTCCCCTTCCTTTGTTCCTTCCATTTCGCTTCAGAAATTTCTTCTTTCCTCCGTTATATCCTCCCTTTGGCGTTCTTGAATTTGATTGTATTCAGCTGGGTAATTACTCGGGTCCATTTTGGCAACTGCCTTATGGAAGAGTCTCATGGGGATGTGAGGTACAGCAGGTTGGCCATTATGTGTATTCTCTGTATATGTGTGATATATCTATTAAAAAAAAAGTAGTGTTGTTGTGCTGTGTGAATTGTGTGTGCTGTGTGTGTAGTAGTGTTTTGTGTGCGTGTGTGTGTGTGTGCTGTGTGTGTGTGTTGTGCCTGTGTGGTTGGGTATTACGTAGAAAAGCGCTATTATATAATCGGTTAGTAGTATATATATAACTATATATATATATATAATATAATATTACAATAATATAAAATA
>NW_020870162.1:418871-426371 GCF_003789085.1 Penaeus vannamei | reverse complement strand
GCCTGGATTTTAGTGTGGGACGCTGTCATCTTTACACAACCAGTTTTTTAAAGCTTAAATTCTTTTTCCAAAATGTCCCCTTTTTGTTCCCAATATCGTTTTGTGTACCGTAGGATTTTTATTTTGCTGTATTTTCCTTCCTTGAAATTCAATTTTTTGCTGTCTTAGAAAAAAAAAAAAAAACAATACCCTTATACTTATTACACGTTCTTACTTCGGTAATCTCTCTCATATGTTGGTGAGTTATTTTTTTTTGCGTTTTGTTCCCTGCTCAGAATTTTAATACAAAGTACACTGACTATGACGATAATGGTAACGGCTGTAATAACCAAAACGGTCTTACCAACGGAATTTAAATTAAAAGTAATAAGTATAACGATATGAAAAATAAACAATGAAATGAAAAACACGAATAACTACGATAGATTTAGCACAATAGATAAATAAAATGAAATGTAAACATACAAATACAATACGAACGAAAGGAGACCGCAATACAGCAACAAGCCGTGCAATAAACCTCAGGAAAAATTCCTTTACTATTGTGGCTTGAATCATCTGCTCATTGTATACGCATTACTGCATCTGTGGCTGTGTTTACAGATAATACAACAAGCTGGCAAGGGAATAGATTGTTGCGAATGACATTGACAGTCTATTTCGTGCAGTTCGGAAAAAGGTTGAGATAAATTTTTCGTCAGTAAGCCGAGTGTAAAGATTTGATGTAGATTGTACAAGAAAATAAAGGTGAAATATTAGTGTATGGAATGAATTTTAAATATGCACTGATAAAATAATATACTGTGTAATATTTTAGGGTGAAATATACACAAAAAGACAAAGAAATATGTACCTAATATTGCCGATCTGGTTCACTAATATCCTTGCAACTTTTTCTTCACATAGTAGATATATTTACAGTATTATGCGCGATATATTTTCCTCTGAAAGATTTTGTCAATTGGCAACATGCAAATGATAGCAACTTATATGTAGTGCGATTCAATTCAGTGGCTATTTTTTACTAATGTCGCCTTTATTAACCTTGATAAAGCACGTTCCTATTTACACATAGCGGTGTGGTAATATGTTAATTCCTTTTATAGAACTCTCCGATCTATTTTAGACCTATTCTATCCAATTTTAGTAATAATAATAATGATACAATAACAACAACAACAACAACAACAACAACAACAATAACAATAACAATAACAATAACAATAACAACAACAACAACAGCAACAGCAACAGCAACAACAAAACAATAACAATAACAATAACAACAGCAACAACAACAACAACAGCAACAGCAACAGCAACAGCAACAACAATAACAATAGCAATAACAACAACAACAACAAACAACAACACAACACAACACAACAACACAATAACAATAACAACATAACAACAACAACAGCAACAACAACAACAACAACAATAACAATAACAACAAAAGAACAAAGAAAAAAAATAGCTATCTATAAAGTCTATCCACTTTGCTGGTATTACAAATTCTTTATTTATTATACCCCTTTCTTTTTCGAAGGGAAATAGGCCTTTTTCTCTCCCACTCCATCTCTGTTTTTCATTTCTCTTCGTTATGCTTTCGACATTGTCTTATTTTTTCATGATTTGATTTAGATGTTATGATTGTTTGTTTTAGGGTCGATTGTCTACTTTTTTCTTTGTTGTTGTTGTTGTTGTTTGTTGTGTTATTGTTGTTTCATTATTATATTATTATATTACTATTATTATTATCATCATCATCATTATTATTATTACTATCATTATCATTATTATTGTTATTGGTGTTATAATCATTATCATGGTTATTATCATTCTCATTTTCATTATCATTATCATTATTATTACTATCATTGTTATAATTATCATCATCATTATTATTATTACTTTTATCATATCATTATCAATATCAATTATTACCTTCATCATTCTTTCGTGATATAAAACACAATAGTGATCTGCGTTGCGAGTCAATGATGTCACCTCAGAATTAATTTATAATGCTTGGCGTGTCTACGGGACAACATTCCTAGCACTAATATGACGAAAAAAAAAAAAAAAAAAAAAAAAAAAAAATGGATTTCTGGATATCAAAATGCATGAGCAATAAGATATTATTTGGTGCTCTCGACACACGCCCATGGAGGTTTACAAGTGTGCGAGAGAAACACACTTTAATATATATATATATATATATATATATATATATATATATAATATATATATATATTTTTTTTTTTTTTTTTTTTTTTTTTTTTTTTTTTTACATGAAGTAAATTGTAGCTGATTATTTCTATTACTACGTAGGAATGATCATAGTTGTAATTGCAAGAGTAACTATGACACCAATACAAAAAAACACTTGACTAATTAGAGATAATGATTTTGATGATAATGACGATAATGGCGTGATGACGATAATGGTGATGAAGGTGTAGATGATGGTGATGATAGTGATGGCCGATGTCTCTCAAAACAGAACATGATTGGCAATATACCAGCGTGCTAAAGGATCTCTGTGTCTGAATTACACTTCATGTATACCATTACAGCGTGCTAAAGGATCTCTGTGCTGGTATACCATTACCAGCGGTGCTAAGGGATTCTGTGTGTCTGCAAAGGACTAAAACATACATTACCAGCGGTGCTAAGGGAGTCTAAATTGCTCTAAAACATACATTTTCACTCATTATTCTGATTGGGAGTTTTTCCGGTGGCGCTGCAATATATGACGAAAATGACCCCATGAAAAAAAACGGATTTTCTGGATATCAAAAATGCATGAGCAATAAATATATTTGGTGCTCTCGACACACGCCCATGGAGGTTTACAAGTGTGCGAGAGAAACACACTTTAATATATATATTATATAATATATTTATATATATTATATTATATATATATAATATATATATATATATTTTTTATTTTTTTTTTTTTTTTTTTTTTTTTTTTTTTTTTTTTTTTTTTTTTTTTTTTACATGAAGTAAATTGTAGGATTATTTCTATATACATAGGATGATCATAGTTGTATTGCAAGAGTAATTATGACACAATAACCAAAAAACACTTGAAACTAATTAGAGACAATGATTTTGATGATAACGACGATAATGGTGATGATGGTGATGCTGCTGCTGGTGATGAAGGTGTAGATGATGGTGATGATAATGATAGCCGATGTCTCTCAAAACAGAACATGATTGGCAATATACCAGCGGTGCTAAAGGATCTGTGTTTAAATTACACTTCATGTATACCATTACCAGCGGGCTATCTCTGTGTTGAAATACACTTCATGTATACCATTACCAGCGTGCTAAAGGATCTCACCTTCAACACCATTACCAGCGGTGCTAAAGGATCTCTGTGTTGAATACTCTTCATGCATTACCAGCGGTAGGATTCTCTGTGTCTAAATTACTCTTCATGTATACCATTACCAGCGGTGCTAAAGGATCTGTGTGTCTGAATTACTTCATATACATTACCACTGATCTCTGGAACATACCATTTTCACTCATTATTCTGATTGGTTATTTTCGTTTCCAGTTTTTCCGAACGGTGCGCTGCAATATATGACGAAAATGACCCCATGAAAAAAAAAAAAAGATTTCTGGATATCAAAATGCATGAGCAATAAAATATTATTTGGTGCTCTCGACACCACGCCCATGGAGGTTTACAGTGTGCGAGAGAAAACACACTTTAATTATATAATATATATATATATATACTATATATATATACATATATATATATATATTATATATTATTTTTTCTTTTTACATGAAGTAAATTGTAGCTGATTATTTCTAGTACTACATAGGAATGATCATAGTTGTAATTGCAAGAGTAATTATGACACCAATAACAAAAAACACTTGAAACTAATTAGAGATAATGATTTTGATGATAACGACGATAATGGTGATGATGGTGATGATGGTGATGCTGCTGCTGGTGATGAAGGTGTAGATGATGGTGATGATAATGATGGCCGATGTCTCTCAAAACAGAACATGATTGGCAATATACCAGCGGTGCTAAGGGATCTCTGTGTTTAAATTACACTTCATGTATACCATTACCAGCGGTGCTAAGGGATCTCTGTGTCTGAATTACTCTTAAAACATACCATTACCAGCGGTGCTAAAGGATCTGTGTCTGAATTACTCTTAAAACATACCATTACCAGCGGTGCTAAAGGATCTCTGTCTAAATTACTCTTAAAACATACCATTTTCACTCATTATTCTGATTGGTTATTTTCGTTTCCAGTTTTTTCCCGAACGATGCGCTGCAATATATGACGAAAATGACCCCATGAAAAAAACCCGGATTTCTGGATGTCAAAATGCATGAGCAATAAAATATTATTTGGTGCTCTCGACACACGCCCATGGAGGTTTACATGTGTGTGACTTGCAGCCATCCCTTCGGAAGAAAAGGTTTCCACACTCACCGACGAGAGACGGGCTGTCCCTCTACACGCTGAGCCTCTCCGCCCACTCTCCCCGCCCGCGGATTCCTCCCCATCCGGCCGCCTTTCCTTCCCACTTTCCGCTCAGTCTTTTCCGAACGTAGACCTTATCATTATATATTCATTCATTCATTATTATCATATTATTATAATATAATTATAATATATAATAATATATTATTATAATATTATTATAATATTCATTATTATTATATTATTATAATATGATATAATAATAATATTATTATTATTATAATTATTAATATATAATATAATATAATAATATATTATTATAATATATTATAATTTCATTATTATTATTATTATTAAATATGATATAATATAATATTCATTAATTATTATATTATTATAATATTAGCGATTCATTAGCATCGAATCCGAACAACGTGTTAATATTCCGATTTCGGTTTTCATTCCCTGACACCGAGCTGGACGGCAGCGCGCTCCCGGAAGGCTCCGAGGCTCAGGCATATATACATATATATATATATATATATATATATATATATATATACTATAAATATATATGTGTGTGTGTGTGTTGTGTGTATATATGTGTGTGTGTGGTGTGTGTGTGTGTTGTGTGTGTGTGTGTGTGTGTATGTATGTATGTATGAACACACACACACACACACACACACACCACACACACACACACACACACACACACACACACACACACACATATATATATATAATATATATATATATTATATATATGTATGTATGTATGTATGTATATGCACACTGTGTGTGTATGTATATGTATACACACACGCAACACACACACCAACACACACACACACACACACACACACATATATATATATATATATATATATATATATATATATATATATATATATATATATATATATATATGTATGTATGTATGTATATACTGTGTGTGTATGTATATGTATACACACGACACACACACACACACACACACACACACACACACACACACACACACACACACACACACACACACACACACACACATACACACACACACACACACACACACATATATATATATATATAGATATATATATATATATATATATATATATATATATATATATATATATATATATATATATATATATATATATATATATATATATATAATATATATATATATATATATATATATATATTGGCTGCGGGCACCATTGCACTATTCATAACTTGTAATTACTGAACCTGAAAAGATGACAGACATTGGACACCATATTGGAATAGGAAAGGTTGGGAACTTCTGGTCTAGGTTAATCTAATCTCATTATCTGCTGGCAGATAATAACCTCATCTGTGAATTGTATTTCTCATTTCTCATTTTCCATGATAATCCTCTTCCATTTCTCCAAGAAATATATATTTTTTTTATCTTCCTCGTGTACTTGTTAGTGCTTCTTCGCTGCATCAGAAAAAGACAAGGAGTTGACACTTACCTCATTTTATTTTCCTCAAGAGGCAATCTTTCCTTTTCCTTACCTTATTTCTTTTATTTTCGTTTATTTATCTATTTTCTTTCTATTGTCGTTATTACAATGATTTGATTATTTTTTTGCTATTATGATTGCTATTCTCATATCAATGATATCCTTATTTGGTGTTTATCTTCTTGATAGTCATCATTATTACTGTCATTGTCATTAATATTTTCATCATTATCGCCATCATCAATCATCATTATCACCACCATTCTCATTACGAATATTATCATTATCATCATCATTTTCAGATTATCATTATCATTATTAGCATTATCATTATTACTATAATCATTATCTTTAATAATATAATTATTATTGTCTTTATCACCATTTTCATCATTATCATTTATCGTTATCATCACATCATAGTATTAATGTTACCAACATTATTACTATTATTATTGTTGTTGTTATTATAAATATTGCAGTTCTTGTTATCATCATTACGATTATGCTTATCATTATTACCCTCTTCCACCACCACATCATCACCATCATTAGCTTCATCATCATTATCATTGCCAATATCTTCAACATCGCACTGTCATTATCAATTTTTATTTTTGTTATCATCATTGGTATCACTTATATCAACGCATCTTTTTATCCTTATCACCATAATTCTCATCATTATCATTATTGTTATCAATATTACTATACCTATGACTATCTTTATCATCATTATTGTTGTTATTATCAATATCATTATTACTATTATTATCATTACTATCACTGTTATCATCATAATAATAATAATGATTATGGTGATAATAATAATAATAATAATAATAATAATAATAATAATGATAACTATCATCATCATCATTATTATTTTAGCAATATTTTTGTTATTACTATTATTATTTCATCACTGACATTAGTAACACTATTATCTTTATCATTTACCATTATTTCTATTATTTTGTATTACTGTTACTATTGTTATCATTCTTACCGATACTATTATTATTATCATTATCATTGTTATATCATTTGTGCCATAGATTTCATTATAATAAACTTTGTCGTTACTTTTGTTTTTCTTATTACTATTATAATGATCATTATTATTATTTTTTTGATAATTGTTTTTTTACTATCATTATTGTTATCATCAATATTGTGATAACTATTATTATTAGATGTATCGTTATCATTATTATCTTTATCATCATCTTTATTATCAGCATTAATGCCTATAGTATAATTACTATTACCATTATCATGAATGTCATTATTGCTTTTATATCATTAGCCTCTTCTTCCTTCATAATTGTCATCACTGTCATCCCCCTTATTGCAATTATTATTATTATTATTAGTAGTAGTAGTATCATGATTGTGATCATTATCGTCTATGTATATATTTGTGTGTGTGTGATGCTCAAACACACAAAATAAGCGAAAGAGAAAGAGACAGCGACAGAGAGTGAGAGAGAGAAGAGAGAGAGAGTAGAGCAGAG
>NW_020870162.1:408871-411371 GCF_003789085.1 Penaeus vannamei | reverse complement strand
CCCTATGGATAAAACGTGACTGACTGCATTTGCACGTGTGTTCAAGAAATTTTTACACACCTATTGATCTGACTGTGCTTCGGGCAGAGTTTCGCGACTCTGCTTGAACCTGTTACTGTTGCGTTGCCTTCCAACCTGTCAGAGGAATTTCCTCTTTAAACATGATATATAAAAACACGCGATAAGGTTCTATTTTATAGGATATGGCACAGAAGAAGGAACTGACGGACATTTTGCAAAATACGACAGGAAATTTGCACAATTTCGTAATAATTGGGAAGTGATGTAAAGGAATAAATTAATTTTTCGATATTCGTTGCATTATCGTTGTGGTTGCTGATAATTAACCGCAAAAGGATATCTTGTTCTTTATCTGTTCTCTTGTTTTTATTCATTGCTCAATTAATTCATTTGAAGAAATTGTTATAATTAACCTTATGACTTCTATTGATAACTCGCTTTGTCATGTTACTTTACATACAAATTTACATATTAGCCATTCGAAAGAGAGAAAGAAAAATACTAATGGAATAGAATTGGAATAATCGAAATGGAAAAAGGAAGTAGGAAAAACTAAAGAAAATGATCTCATAAAAGATTGATGAAAAGTGAAATCATGTTTATTTTTTTGTATGTATGTGTGTGTGTGTGTGTGTGTGAGTGTGTGTGTGTGTGATGTGTGTGTGTGTGTGTGTGTGTGTGTGTGTGTGTGTGTGTGTGTGTGTGTGTGTGTGTGCGTGTGCGCGCGCGCGCGTGTGTGTGTGTGTGTGTGTGTGTGTGTGTGTATGCATATGTGTGTGTGTACTACAAGTTATGAACAAAACAAGCAATTCTTGTTTAATTCACGATCATGTACGCAACATACTATAGTTCACGATCATGTACGCATATAGCCCTTGTCTTCCTTTGTTTAAAAAAAATAAAACTGGTTGATTTTTAAACCTCCATCAAACGACAGAACATAGGAACTATTCCCGGGATATTTCAAGTCAAAATACCTTTTAACAAGGAAAAGAAAACCTGATAAAAGTCATGATACCTTTTAACAAGGAAAAGAAAACCTGATAAAAAGTCATGATACCTTTTAACAAGGAAAAGAAACCTGAATAAAAAGTCATGTATACCTTTTTAAAGGAAAAGAAAACTGATAAAAGTCTGAACTCTTTTATAGGAAAGGATAACCTGATAAAAAGTTCATGATACCTTGTTTATACATAGCGAAAAGTACAAACCTGACTCACAAAGTAATGCATATCCCTCTCTTTAATCCATCCAAAAACAAATCCTGATAACAATTTATCCATACTACCATCTCCCTCCTCTTTTACCACAAGGAAATAGCAAAACCTAATAAGAACTCACTGAATATCAACCTTTTACACACAGGATCAAGAACCTGCATTAAACAATCATGATATCACCCTCCTCTTTTTACAAGGAAAAGAACATCCTGATAACATATACTCTCTCTCTCTATTTCTAACATACGGAAATAACTTATAAACTCAAGTCATGATTCATCTCCTTCTTATATACAAGGAAAAGAAACTGATAAAAGTCATGAATACCCTTTTAACATACGCAAAAGAAAACTGAATAAATCAGTCATATCATACCTTTTTTAAACAAGGAAAGAAAACCTGTATAAAAAGTTCATGATACTTTTTAAAAGTCTATCAAAGAGAAACTAACTTACAAAATTCTCACTGAATACCTTCTTTAACAAGGAAAAGAAAACCTGCATAAATATCTCTTTTCTCAAGTCATGATACTTTTAACAAGGAAACAGAATACCTGATAAACAAGTATTCGATACTTTTACAATGCGTAATACATGCAAAACTCATTCGATTAAAAATATATAAGACGAAAACCTGATAAAAGTCATGCATACCTTGTTAAATCCAGGAAGAAAACCTGAATAAAAAGTCATGATATCCTCGCTCTCCTTTAACAAGAAAAGAAAACCTCTGATAAAAAGCATGATACCTATTTTAAAAAAGGACAAAGAAAACCTAATAAAAACGTCATTGATACCTTTTAACTCATACGGAAAAAGAAAACCTCATCACAAAAGTCAATGATACCCTGTTTACACAAGGAAAAGAAACCTGATAAAAGTCATGATACTTTATATAAGGAAAAGAAACTGATAAAAATGCTCATGATACTTTTAACAAGGAAAGAAACTCGATAAATCAAGTAATGATTCTCCCTTTTAACAAAGGAAAGAAGAAAACCTGTATAAAAGTCTATGGATTAAATACCTTTTAACAAGGAAAAGTAAAACTGATAACACATCGCTCCATGATACTGTTGTTAATCACAGGAATCAGAAATCACTAATAAGTCTCAGCAGATACTACTTTTAATCAGAAAAAAACCTGATAAACAAAGTCATAATACCTTTATCACAAGGAAAATGACAAACTCTGATATCACAAATAAGTCATGATTCATACCTTTTTACAAGGATATATGTACTAATCTATATAAATTA
>NW_020870162.1:393871-398871 GCF_003789085.1 Penaeus vannamei | reverse complement strand
GATATAAATAGATGTGCATAGATCTGGGCCTGGAATCGGGATGGCCGTTATACTCGTAGCTTATTTATTGGAATATGATTGATATGATATATAATACACTGATAGGTATATAGTCAAATATGTAAAAAAAAAATATATATATATATGTAAGGAAAATTTGAGGTGTATCAAATTCCTCATCCAAGTATGGATTTGTATGAGCCTAATTTGAATACATTTCATAGGAAACGTAACGTAAGTAAACGTAATACATTTCGTAAGTAAACGTAACTAAACGACATGTGACAATATGAATAAATATTTAGGATTTCGATTTGTTCAGCGTTTCACACACACACACACACACACACACACACACACACACACACACACACACACACACACACACACACACACTCTTTTATTACATATTTCCTTTTCTTCCATCTTCATATATAAAAATCAGAAAAATAATACACGAAGAAGACAAGAGAAAATCAAAACCAACACTGGGAACAACGCCTGTCTTGTCCCATCTGATTCCTTCTAAATATCTACAGCATGAACAGCATGAATACCAGAACAGACTAAGCAATGCAAAAACGTCCGTGAGAGAGGAAGTCTGCATGAGCAATTTGCTAGTAAGAATTATCTTACTAGCAACGTAAAAAAACAGGTTGGTAAGAATTCCACATGAAAATGCGGGACACAAGTTGATAACTATATTCGTGTTAATAGCAGAACTCAGGTAGTGCATGTTAGCATTAGCAGCAGTTACAGTATATGATTTTAGTCGCAATCATAGAAATATAAATAGTCGGAAAAACACGCGTCCATTGTAAGAAAAAAAAAAAAAAACGAAACACACACACACACACATATATATATATATATATTATATATATATATATATATATATATATATATATATATATATATATATATATATGCGCGTGCGTATGTGTGTGTGTGTAAACACACACACACACATATATAATTGTAGAGTAGTTTATAGAGCATGTAAACAGTAGAGCAGACAGATTTTTTTTTTTTTTTTTTTTTTTTTGCAAAGCTGAAGCTTCCATCCCAACCAAGTAAGGCAGCAAAATGCCAGTGGAGAGGGACCAGACACAGCAGACTTTCGTCGTTGTACTTTTTTTTTCTTTTTAATGTTACTGGCTTATTAAACTTTGGATTGACTTCATACAAAACAAAAATGACAATAATAGTAGTATATGCAACACACGTAAATTGAGTCAAAAACAGTGCTCCATATTCGGAATTCTAATAAAAGATCAAAAGACGCGGTTCATTTCACAAAAACACGCCTCGAAAAGTGGAAAGAACAATCCTGTTGTTCTTTACGTTCCTTTAAGCCCTATAGCTTCACCCTGACTTTTTTTTTTCGTCCTGTCGCTCCAATATTTTATTTTCTGACAAAAATCCGAGAAACAACAAATAAAATCAATGTGGTCAAAGATACAACAAAGAATATGTTTCATAGAATAGACAGTTATTGAAAAATAATAGATTCACGACTCATTTTCATTCCCTGAGGCTATATCTTTCACTGACATGACTTGACAACCTGTGACAGTCATAATCGTCTTCCCAGAAGGCCGAGTTTCCTCTACCTCATGTCAAGCTCGTATAAAACGTAATTCTTATATTGATAATACGATTTCTTACTTTAATGGAAATGTGATACAATTATGCTTAAAAATTAAGCCCAGTTTCGAGAGAGAGTTTAAATTCAAGCAATCTATCAATAATAGAAATGAATCAGTCCAGTTGTCAAAGATGCATATATCCCATGAAATATATATATATATATATATATATATATATATATATATATAATATATATATATATATATATATATATATATTTATTTTTTTTTTTTTTTTTTTTTTTTTTTTTTTTTTTTTTTCCTGATTCTAAATCTGACTGTGATTATGATGAGTTGGTCATCATCGCCATCATCATGATCACAGCATCATAGTCGTAATGTTGGTAATATCATTATTTTATTATTATCATTATTGTTATTGTTTTTGTCGTTGTTATTATTATTATTATTATTATTATTATTATTATTATTATTATTATTATTATTATTATTATTATTATTATTATTATATATTATTATTTTATATTATTAATATTATTTAGTTTTCTCATTACCGCGACGATGACGATAATAATGATCATCACTACCATCATCATTATGATGAAAATGATGAGGATAACGACCACGTTGATAATGACAATCGCGGAAGTGGTGGTGATGATTGGCAAGTCTTAGGAGTCATTCATTGGAAAACACGGATAATTTGGATCACCTTCCAGATCATGAATGGAGTGTAAGCTTTTCACTTTTGGAGTGGGGAGTAGTCATCACAAAGTTTTTTTTTAAGATACTTCTAGTAAATTTCAGTTTAAATGGTTTAATAATGAGTTTTATTGCCCTTGTAATCACACACAATCCTGGAAAATCTTCAACATAACTTATCTGCGTATTTTTTTGTAATGTGATCTACTGTAAATTTCTATGGAATACTTTAACCTTATATAAATTCCTCCATATGGATTTAGGTATTTCCTCGAGTCAATTGCCTACTCCCTGTTTCGGTAAAGGGACGCTGGTCTTGGTGCACAACCAACCAGAAGGCCGTTGGGTTGCGGCAAGGACGGGCGTCTCCGAGGAAGGTCTTGAAATGCAGCCAAGTAACCCGGTTTACCCCTTTGGGCCGTTCTGTTTCTCTTGACGATTGGTGTTATGTACTTTGAGGTTTTAAATCATGTTCTCTTCGACAACTGAGAATGGTTGTGGTTTATTGTTCCTTCTCATAATTTTGTATACTATTAAGTTTTAAGGAATAGTGTGATTACTTTGACCCTAGACTGGGGGCAGACTGCTTGAATTTCTTTTATTTTTATTGTAAATGTGTTCTAGTTTGTCGTTTAATTAAAGACTATCTTGTTATCAAGGTTTCAACTTTCAGACTTTAATAATTTCAACTTGTAACAGAGTAAGATCTTCGGTCACTGAAAGAAGTAAAGTTAATTTAATTCTTGAAAAATAATGAAGTATCTTGCAAGTCATAATTGATACTTTGTGCTTTTCTTGTTATTTTCTGAACTGTTTCATTACATCTAAGTATGTCTTACGGAATAAATGGAACTGATTTGAACCATCCGTGTTCAAGGATTCTATAAATTATTAAAACAATAAATTAAGTGGTTCTCTTAGACTGAAACATCATTCGTCTCTCGGCTTGAAAGGTAAAATGAAATAGATTGACGTCACTTGTCTCTCAAGGTCAAATGTGTGATTATATATCGAAATATGATATCAAGCTGGCATTGTTTTCGACGGATGAGCTATCAAACTTTGAGTTGAAGATTAAGATATAAAATGAGATTAAGTGAAAAGGAATGGAAATCAAGAAGCTGAAGCTGATATGAAGAGAGGAAATTAAATGAAATATGACAGGTCGGAAAGTAAATGAAAGGGTTGAATAATCTTGATGGAGAAGTGCCCAGACTTATGAAAGATCTTTTTTTTTATTTCTGAAATTTGTCTTAATAATTAAGGAGTGAGACCAAATAATAAAAAAACGTTTCTAATCGATCGTGATTCCAGTGTTTACAATACCGTGTGTCACATGAACGAGTGACAGGCACGTAGTGATAGAAGATTTTGTAAATCTACAGAGAGATGTAGGTATATGCAATAACAATAATTGACTAAGAGCCTAGAAATTTAAATGGGACGAATGGGGTCCCTGTCCCCAACTGGCCACCCACGGTCAACTAGCGTGACCTAGACTGACCTGAACATAACGCGATCTTGGTCAACCGTCTCCCAAGGTGAGCCAAGGAATTCGGTAAGTAAACATAATAATATTTGGCTCGTCTGAATAAAAAGTGGCATACAAAAGGCGTACAATGTTTAAAAAATGTCCATTTATCTCTATTTTCCAGTAAAATCGAGGGACGATTGTCTTTTAAAATACTTGTTGCACAGTAACTCCGATATCAGTCTATAAATAAGCGTTCCAGTTCCAGTTCCCTCCATTACGGTATGCATTATAGATTGACGATTTTCCTCCAAAATATTTCCTTATTCCAAGTCAAAAATTCGAATGTCAAAACTCGGCCTTTTTGTATGGGCTTGAATGCTGATTCACTTTTGTATTATCTGTAAGCAACGAAATTAAAATATAGTTATAGAAGAGAATAAACAGAAAACTGTACACTGTTATTCTTTCATGAACAATGTTGTTTATAAGAAACTTTGACGGTCAGGTTAGTTTAATGAAAATTGCTTAAAGAATAAGTTACAAGTCAGGGTTATTTTTCACATTGAGATGAAAATGCCGTAATTACTTTTGCATCTTGCTCTCAAGTTCAAATTAGTTAACCTGTAAGGAACAAGTTTAACTAATAGATCATTTTCTTTTCAAGTGAAATTGTTATGTATTTATTCTCTAGGAAGGAAGAACATAATCTTCAGTGACTTTGACAAGAGGCCTTGACGAAAAAAGTGGCTAGAATTATTTCCAACATGTAAGGATAAGAAGAGCCTCCTCTAAGTGCATGTCGAATTAGATTGAAGTGATGTATTGCAAGAATCTAACAGGCAGCAACCAAGAATGCACTGTATATAATAAGTGGTATTCAGGAAACCACTTATTATATAGTAGATAGATATCTGAGCTCTTTGGGGTAGCCGAGTCCATTGTCCAAGATCACGAAATAAAAATATATATTGGTTGTACTGCACATGATAAAATACAAATATATGAAGTGTCCATCAAAGGAAGAGGCTGTCGAGAGAGAGAAAGAATTTTCATCCTAGCAGGTCTTCCCGTCTGTATTGGAGCTGTTGATGACAGCATTTCACGCAAGTCAACATTTTGTGCTACAAATCAAAGTCTAGCAGATACTTCCAAGATCGGCCTATAGGATACGAGTGTTAACTTGATGGCAGCTTGTATAGCAAATAATAATAATA
>NW_020870162.1:383871-388871 GCF_003789085.1 Penaeus vannamei | reverse complement strand
GCTGAGTAGTAGGCGATGACGTAGTGAAATCGGACGTGCAGGCAGCTGGGGTAATAAGCAGAACGTCCTGACATTGTGGCAGACAGCTTCTGAGTTGGACAGTATTTTCAATTCGTTGTATGTGTTGATAATGTGTATGTGTATGGGAGTTTCTGTGGCTGTTCTCGTGATATATGCAATGTCTGCATTGTAGTTGCTGAATGGTGCTGATGAGGCAAACTGATGGTGTAAAGGATGTAGAGGACGAAGCTTCTGACTGTGACTATATTTTGTTGGGTCGCAAGCTCAGTGAGATTGAAGACACATCTCACTGGACTCAAAATATTGGGAAGCCTTTCAATGATTTCATTTAATTTGGCCAAATTAATCTTCTATGACCACGTTCCTAAGACGGCCTTTCCACCCAAGGTCCCAGGTTTTACCCGGCTGACAAGTTGACGTCACTCAGGTCAATTCCTCGAAAGTGCCCTGCAACTAGCCCCTGCAACTAGCCCCTGAAACTAGCACCTTAGGCATTTAGAGAACCCTTTATAACAGTTGAATGCAGCCATTCCTATAGGCACTCCTCGTGGCATTGCTCTCGAGGTGTCACCTATGCTGCCAGGGAGGCTAACACGACCCAGCAATTCGGAAAGGGGAGCCTGCTTGGGTGATCGAGTAAGACTCGTATGCCGGATGAGAGGTGTCCGTGCCGACCTGTCAGACCTCGGCAGCGGGTGGCGAGGTGTGGCTGGGATGGCCCATGAGGACGTGGCTGCAGGTTAGGGTGCTGAGCGTGTGTTGTAGGCAGATTACAGGCCACATCTGCTATCCTGCTGGCTTTACTACTAGCTACACAATGGTTTTATAATGCCTGTCTACATCTCTCTTTCGATTGATTTATTTCACGTTTTTGTTTTGTTTTCGGTCATCGTCTTCCACTTGCTTTCCTATTCTATTTAGATAAAAAAAGATAAAAGAAAAAGAAAGAAAAAAAAGAAAAAGAAAAAGAAAGAAAGAAAAAAAATATATATATACATATTTATATATATTATATTATATATTATATATATATATATATATATATATAATATATATATATATATATATATATATATATATATATATATATATATATAATATATATATATATATAATATATATATATATATATATATATATATATATATATATATATATATATATATATATATATATATATATATATATATAATTATATGTGTGTGTGTGTGTGTGTGTGGTGTGTGTGTATTTGCATATGTATATATATACTATGTACATGTATAATAATATATGTATATATATAAATACACACACACACACAAACACACACACACAACACACACCACACACCACACACACACACCACACACACACACACACACACACACACACACACACACACACACACACACACACATATATATATATATATATAATATATATATATATATATAATATATATATATATATATATTATATATATATATATATATATATATATATATATACATATATATACAGCAATTCACACACGCACATATATACAGTAATTCCCATTTGCTTAGTGTGTTAATCTTGCCTTTATCTCGGTTTATCTGGCGAACAATAGATGTATATTTATCAAGACTAAAATTCCTGTCACTGATTATTACCTAATTGATTCTCCATGATACCCGGGTGAACCTTAGAGATATTTGATATCGAACTTTTTATTTATCATTAATATTTTTATTATACATTTATTTATTTTATTTATTTATTTTATTTTTTTATTTTTTTTTATTTTTTTTTTATACAGATCTATGAAATCCTTCTAGGTTTTGATCCATATTCCTAACCTCACTAAGCTGTCGTAAATATACTCGATATATTACATATACTTCATCACCGTATACTTCACCTCGCTGACCTGTGTATGTTGGTTTTATTTTTGCTTCAATATAGATGGGCTTAGTGTGTATGCGTTTCCTTGGACCTGACTCATGGAGAAACAATTCTGGTTTCCTGAATTAAAAAAAAAAAAAAAAAAAAAAAAAATCCTTTTGCATTCAATTGCATGAAAGCGGTTCGGTGGAAACGCTGTGTGGAGATTGCATACTCCACAACGTAATGTTGATAATTGCTATTGTTGCTATTATTATTATTATGATGATGATGATCATTATTATCATCCTCATCATTATTAACATCACCATCATCATCATCATTATTATGATCATTATTATCATTATTATCACCCTCATCATTATTAACATCACCATCATCATCATCATCATTATCATCATCATCATTATCATTATCATCATCACCATCACCACCACCCTCATGAAGAGGAGGAGGAGGAAGTGGATTGATCATGACAGTGATGATGATAATGATACCAACAACAACAATAACAGGGATGATGATAACGATAGCAATAACAACAAAGCAATAACAGCAAGAACAACGCTGGCAAATCCCAACAAGTTAATAATTCCATCCTAAAAATGGAAGATCGATGACCTTAGTTTGACCTTACGAGTCAAACATAAAAGATACAGACTGAGAAAAAAAAAAAACTTAAACAAATATGCTTCGTTTGACTTGATAGAAGCGCTCATAAAATTACCAGGCGGCTCAGAGAGATTATGAAACGTATCCATGTTGACCAATGTAGAAAAGGTATGAATGAGACTGGATATCTTCACAATACAAGAGATGTATTTGACCGTGTGTGTATATGTGTGTGTGTGTGTGTGTGTGTGTGTGTGTGTGTGTGTGTGTGTGTGTGTGTGTTCAATGTCGATCGAGCCTCCATACCACGAGTATATATGTGTGAGTGTCTGTCTGTGTGTGTGTGTGTGTGTGTGTGTGTGTCTGTGTATGTATGTATTTGTATGTATATACATATACATATACATATGTGTACATGCATATATATATATATATATATATATATATATATATATATATATATATATATATATATATATATATATATATATATATATATATATATATATATATATATATGCATATATACATAACATATACATATACAAATACATGTGTGTGCGTGTGTATACGTATATATATATATATATATATATATATATATATATAATATATATATATATATATATATATATATATATACTGCTGCATAGGTACACTACATGCACGAATCATTATGACACTACAGAACAGTGAAGTGTCGTGTCCCGCTGTCCGATTCGCGCCACAGATCACCATTTTTTTTTTTTTTTTTTTTTTTTTTTGAAAATTTACCATCCAACTTGGGATGGAACGGGTTTCGCTTTAGCCACCCGTGAGGTGTATCACGTAAGTGACTCTTTTTAATAAAGGATGAATTTTATTTAGGTGTGACGAAGGATGAAAGCCTCGTCTCTTGAGCAGATCACCAGGCTGCCGGCTGTTACATAGTGAATTAAAGGCCTTTGCTGTAGCTTCTCCGAAACCCCCAACACACGCTGACCTTTCACGCGCACTTTACGCAACTTTACGCGCAACTTTGCATGTGTCTGTTCCTCTTCCTTGATACGAAGTGGTATACTCCGGCCAGCCAATCAGAGCCCGATTAATATATTCATTAATCACGATTTGTATCGAATGTCTCGTCATATGAGAATCACGCTTAAAGATGCATAATATGTTTCTGTTTACTGAATACATGTTTATTCTATGTATGTAAAATATGAAGTAAATAATTAGCGTCTCTGAAACGACAAGACATCCATGAACAAGGCAAAGTGTCTCCCAAATGACCTGAGTGCTTTTAGAATTTACTAAGCAGTTGTTAAAACCATCTGCGATATAAACATTGTGACCTTTTGTCCTTTAAGGTCACGCATATCCAGAATCAAACGTGTCCGTGCGGTATGATCTGGTATTGCTTCGGCGAATAGCTTTGTAATCATCAAAGATATCAAAAAAAGAAGCTGTATCTTGATTTGTTGCTTTATCACAGACACTAACACGCGTGAATACATTTGATCGCTAATCAGTTGTATGCAATACATCTACCTTCCATGTGAAGAACGCTGCATGTAACAATAGAAAGACAAAGGAAAAAGAATAAAAAAAAACGAAACGAAAAGTAGTGTCTAGAAACACCACTTCGCTTCACTTACTTTCGTGTTGAAGCGGCCTTAATGTTTTCTTGCAATTGAAAATCATGTCAGCATATTGAGTAGTTTAATGGTTTCCTGTTTGCTCTTTGTTTGGAATAAGATAAATGTAAATATATATATATATATATATATATATATATATATATATATATATATATATATATATATATATATATATATATATATATATATATATATATATATATATATATATATATATATATATATATTATATATAGTTATATATACAAAACTTTGTACGTCAGAATAGGCTTCGGTGTTTTGCAGGGACCGCGGGCCAGCATCAAACACTGCATCAAAGTGTTCGGGGTTTGTTCTTTGAAGAACCGCGAATACGAGGACAATAACGATGACGCTGCGACCCTCAGCACGTAACCTTCTTGCCCGTGTATGGCACTTTCTACGATCGGACTCGCGAAATAAGGGCTGAGAGGTTCGAACCTTACGAACAAGCCGCAGTCAGGCTTGCCAACCCTCCCTGGACATCAGCGCTTGCTTTAATGTTTATATATTTTATTTTTTTACTCTGTGTGTGTGTGTACGTGTGTGTGTGTGTGTGTGTGTGTGTGTGTGTGTGTGTGTGTGTGTGTGTGTGTGTGTGTGTGTGTGTGTGTGTGTGTGATACAAGAACGAGAGAGATGAACTCGCCAAAATCAAGCTTTGAGATAAACAGGTTTAAAGTTTGCGTTTCGCCCTGATTGAGTTTTAAAATCTTAATTCTCAGTCATTGATAAGAGAATTGAACTCGCCATTACTTGACATAGGAGAGCAGATTTTATATATTTATATGCATATGGCATGGATACGACGCTAGAAATAATACACAGTATTTACAGTTTGTCT
>NW_020870162.1:371371-373871 GCF_003789085.1 Penaeus vannamei | reverse complement strand
AGAGATTTTTAATTAGTCCTATAGACCCGCAAAAAAAATATATATTCAAATACATTATGCTAATGTTATGATAATTTATACTCCTGCAGATACTTTACTGATAGTTAATGTGTTCATACAGAGAACAAATATGCTCATTTCGGAACAGAATAGCCTTAAAGTTGCCTTTTCTCATTGTATTTCGTTCATATGTTTCGTTGTTTTTATTTGCCTGATAATTTAACATCACCAACTTTTTGTTTGTCTTGTTTTGTTACTTATTTATCTATCTGTTATTGTTATTGCTATCATCATTATTTTTATCATTATTTCTCTATGGAGATTGGTGTTATGATAATTAGGAATCTCATTCTTCTTCTATTTTTATCATTAATATTATCATGATGATGATGATGATCATCATCATTATTATCATTGTTATTATTACCATTATTATCATTGTTATTATTACTATTCTGATAATTATTATGATTGTAATAATAATGATGATGATGATGATGATGATGATGATGATAATAATAATAATAATAATAATAATAATAATAATAATAATAATAATAATAATAATGATATTTATTGTTATTATTGTTATCATTACATCTACTACTACTACTATTAATCATTATCATTATTATCATTAGTATTATTATAGTCTTAATATCATCATTATTATTGTTATCATTATTATTATCATCATTATTATCGTTGTTATTATCAACAGACAGACATATTCTCAGGCATACTATTTTCTACAAACTATCATGAACATTATCATTATTTTTACTTTATCATTGTCATTACCACAATTATTATTATCATCATTATTATTGTTGTTATTATTATTGTTGTTGCTGCTGTTATCATTCTTATTTTTTTTCATATCATTTTTGCTATTATTGATATCATTATTGTCATTGTATTTATTATTATTATTATCCTCATCCTCATCCTCATTATCATTACCATTATTATCATTATCATTATCATCATCATACTTGTTATTATTATTGTCATTATCATTATTACTAATATCATAATTGTTGTCATTATTATCATTGCTATTATCATAATTATTATTATTATTATTATTATTATTATTATTATTACTATTATCATTATTAGCATCATTGTTATTAGACTATTATTTTCAATATCATTATTACTTTCATCATCATTGTCATTATGCGTACTTCCATATTCATTCATAATAATGATACTATGATTACTACTATTACTACTACTAACTGCTACTAAAAATAACAGTAATAATGGTAATAATAGTAATGATCTGATAATAATGAAATAATAATAATAATAATAATAATAATGAAAGTAATGATAATGATAATGATTACATTAACAATAATGATGATGAATTGGATAATGGAAATGATAATGATGATAATAATGATAATGATGATGACAATGGTAATAATAACAATATTATTAAGAGTAATTATATTGTAATTACAATTATAATGATATGAATAACAATGATAGCGATAATAATGATAATAGTAATGGTGATAATGGTGAGAATAATAACAATAATACTAGAATTGATAATGATAATAATCATGATAATGGCAGTAATGTAAATAAAGATTGTAATGATTAAATATAATAAAAGAATGATAATAAAGATAGAAATGAAAATTATGATAATGTAAAATATTGACAAAAACAGTCATGGTGGTATTGACAATAGTATTAATGATGCTTACCTTGATCATTATTATTATTAAGTAATAAGAACGAGACGGAATAGGCTAATTATGATGATAACTATTGTTTTAACAATGATAATGATGATGATTATGAGGAAGATAATGATAATAATGATGATGATAATAGCAATTATTAGGATAGTAACCATAACAAAAATCGTTTAGCTTACATATTAAAAATCATATATCTTTGTGATGATTCGAGGAATAATGTTTGTTTCTATAAACAATAAATGTTCATGGAAACGATTTTTATAATTTCTCTGTTGACATTGCAATTGTCCATCAACAGGTTGCTCTCACTGTCAATCCTTAAGATAAACCAAGCTTGTGTTGACTCGTTGAATATGCATATTAATTTTTGCACTGTTCAAATGACTGATCTTCATTTATACACCTCATTATATCCGATACAAACATTTCTGCTACGAAATGTATTTTTATTTCCAGTGACTTTGTTCAAACTTGCCAGCTCATCTGGAAGCTTTGCCCAAGATTATGATTCCGTTGCCTACGCTTTCAGTTTCCACGTAAAGTGTCAAAATGGGGAAGCAATATAACCACCCTGACTTTGCTATGCAGTAGAGAGAGCTAGGACTCTGCAACCTGATGAATAGAACTGAAGCACCGGGACACTAACTCCTTTATCCTCTGTATCTACGCAGTGTAATTAAAATGACATAAAATTTGTGCCAGTTATTAAGAGTCTTTACGAGCGGATCCGTTAAACCCGGCAGAGGAGGGTCAGCTGTTGCGAATAAGGAGAATATAAG
>NW_020870162.1:366371-368871 GCF_003789085.1 Penaeus vannamei | reverse complement strand
TTTTTTTATTCTGCCTTTTCTTCTTTCTCTTATTATAATTATTACTACTACTACTTTCTTCATTATCCTCATCATCTTCATATTCTTTATCAGCATTATTATTTTACCATAATTAGTACTTTTATTATTTCATTAATATCTATCTATAGCATCGTCTATACTGCTGCTGCCTTTATAATAGATCAATATACTTGTTTCAGCTATTATCATTTATCTTATTATAAGTAGATGCTTTATTCTTCATTATTCTCCATTTATTCCTTTTATTAACCCGCATCTTAGTGTGTGAGTACAAACACCTACTGTTTGTACCGTATTTTGCTTCCGTCTCGTCGTGGAGATAATAAATCTGGAAATACCATTGTAATCCCAAAGCAAAGCAGAAACCTTGCCGTGTGAGCCTCGACCGCCCTCTTCTTTCGGAGAGCCGTCGCCGCTGAGTGAATGAGGTGCGAGAGTGGGAATTCCTGATGACCCGAGAAAGGGAGGAAGGAAGGAGAGAAGGAAGAAGAGAAGGGAGAAGGAGAGACGGCCAAAGGAAAGCGGTGCGGGAGTGGGAATTGCTGATGACCCGAGAAAGGGAGGAAGGAAGGAGAGAAGGAAGAAGAAGGAGAAGGAGAGAGCGGCAAAGGAAAGCGGTGCGGGAGTGGGAATTCCTGATGACCCGAGAAAGGGAGGAAGGAAGGAGAGAAGGAAGAAGAGAAGGGAGAAGGAGAGATGGCCAAAGGAAAGCGGGTACGGGAGTGGGAATTCCTGATGACCCGAGAAAGGAGGAAGGAAGGAAGGAAGGAAGAAGGAGAGACAGAGATTCGGCCAAAGCAAAGCGGTGTGGGAGTGGGAATTCCTGATGACCCGAGAAAGGAGGAAGGAAGGAAGGAAGGAAGAAGGAGAGACGCAGATTCGGCCAAAGCAAAGCGGGTACGGGAGTGGGAGATCCGGATGACCCGAGAAAGGAGGAAGGAAGGAGAGAAGGAAGAAGGAGAGACGCAGATTCAGCCAAAGCAAAGCGGTGCGGGAGTGGGAATTCCTGATGACCCGAGAAAGGAGAGAAGGAAGGAGAGAAGGGAGAAGAGAAGGGAGAAGGAGATTCGGCCAAAGCAAAGCGGTGCGGGAGTGGGAATTCCTGATGACCCAAAAAAGGAGAGAAGGAAGAAAGGGAGAAGGAGAGACGGCCAAAGCGAAACGGTACGGGAGTGGGAGATCTGATGACCCGAAAAGGAGGAGGAAGGAAGAGAAGGAAGAAAGGGAGAAGGAGATTCGGCCAAAGCAAAGCGGGGGGAAGCAGATCTGCTCGTCGAGCGGGAGGTCACGCGCGCAGTAGCAGAGGGGCGGGCGTCGCTCGGCTAAATCTCCCTCGTTGGTTTAGGATTCCGCGAGGATCCCGGCCGGAGTTCTGCTGTGTTTGCGGGGTCGTCGAGGGCCGTGTGACCTGCCGCGCCCTGCGTCCCTCCGGCTTCATCCTCGGCCTAAGGGGATCCTCGCGTTGGGAGTGGGGGGGGGGGGGGGTGCAGTCCTCCCGGGGGTGTAATCGCTCGACGGAGGCGGGGAGGGGGGGGGAGGGTAGGGTAGGAGGGAGGCATAGAGAGGGAAGGAGGAAGGGAAATGCAGCAGACGGACAAAGTGATAGACAAAACAGAAAGCAAGCAGACAAACAGACAAAAAGAAAATGCAGACAGACAGACAGACACTGTGTGACTGATTGACTAATAAACGAAAGACAGAGAAACAGACAAGACAAGAAACAGACAGACAAACACACATACAGAATGTATATCTCTTAGACTGTTTCTTTTTCCATTCCACCCGTCTCTCTGTTGTCCGTCTATCAGTCTGTCTACCTGTCCGTCTGTCTGCCTGTTTCTCTGCCTGTCTTTCTGCTTGTCAGTCAGATTTTCCCCTCTCCTCCTTCCCTCTCCTCCTCCTCCCTCCTCCCTCTCCTCCTCCTCCTTGGCCTCCCTCTCCTCCTCCTCCTCCCTCCCTCTCCTCCTCCTCCTTGGCCTCCCTCCCTCTCCTCCTCCTCCTCCCTCCCTCTCCTCCTCCTCCTCCTCCTCCTCCCTCTCCTCCCTCCTCTCTCCTCCTCCTCCTCCTCCTCCTCCTCCCTCTCCTCCTCCCTTCACCTCTCTCCCTCTCCCTCCTCCTTGGCCTCTCCTCCCTCTCCTCCTCCTCCCTCCCTCTCCTCTCCTCCTCCTCCTCCCTCCTCCTCCTCTCTCCTTGGCTCCTCCTCCTCTCCTCCTCCTCCTCCCTCCCTCTCCTCCTCCTCCTCTCCTCCTCTCCTTGGCCTCCCTCCCTCTCTCCTCCTTGGCCTCCTTCCTCTCCTCCTCCTCCTCCCTCCCTCTCCCCCCTCCTTCCTCCCTCCCTCTCCTCTCCTCCTCCTCCCTCTCCCTCTCCTCCTCCTTGGTCCTCCTCCCTCCGCTCTCCTTGGCCTCCTCCCTCTCTCCTCCTCCTTGGCCCTCCTCCTCTCCTCCTCCTCTCTCCTCCTCCTCCTTGGCCTCTCTCCCTC
>NW_020870162.1:356371-358871 GCF_003789085.1 Penaeus vannamei | reverse complement strand
CTGGACAGTTTAAAAAGGGTCCTCAACGAGGGCACAGAACCACCTCGAGATGAGGCTTAAGCTATCCCAACCCCAGCGTGGTGTGGAATAGCAGTATCTCGCTGCTGTTTGACATTAGGGAATCCCTTTCTTAACCAGGGAGGCATTTATCGAAGCCGCTAAGAAGTACTGTATATTCAGCTGCACGGGGAAGAGGCTGCGGTTTGCTGTCGCGGTTTGTTGCCCCTTGGAAATTCCGCGGAGAAAAGAAAGAAAGAAAGAAAGAAAAGGTCCTTCTTTCTCTCTCTCTCTCTCACTCCTTTGAACTTTTCGGCCTCTTTCCTTTTTCCTTTTCCTTTCCCTATCACTCCTAGAGCTTAAATTCCCTCATCCCATTTCCTCTGCCTCTCCTCTCCCATTCCCTTTTTTACCTGACCCCCTTCTCCCTTCTCCTTCCCTTTCCATTACTCATTTTTTTCTTGTCTCCTTCGTTACCCCTTTCACGATTCCCTTTTTGAAGGCCCCTTCCCCTCCCTTCCCTTTCTCCCTCCTTCATCCTTCTCTTCCTTCCTTTCTCCATTCCTCCCTCCTTCGCCCTTTCCTTCCCACCTTCTTTCTTATTTTCCCCCATAAGTATCGTGTCTTTCTTCACATCCAAAAAGAGAAACTCATATTGTATCCTAGATTTGGAATTTAACTTCACGAAATGGACGCGTACCACACGTAACAATGCTATTCCACGCCACAGTGGCAGATATGTAGATGGCGGACTATGCAGTTATTCTTTCCTCTTAAATGATGATGTAATACAGATTCCAATAATGGTATAGTCAAAATGGTTAAGGTAATATTATCATATCATGCTATAACCATTTCTAAGATTTGGCAAAGTTCTCCCACGCCTGTGCAGTTAGGTTAATAAAGACACACACACGAAGCCACATCCATTTCTGCGCGACAGGATGTGCCACACTTGCAGCAGGGGCCGGGGCTGCGAGCAATAGAGAGCCTCCAGCATCACCTCCAATGAAGCCCTTCTCATCAATCTTCTCAATCTCAGGAGGTGGAACGTCACGAGGAATGACTGAGCAATTGAGTGCATTTTCCTCTGTGATGACAAATCCCTCGCAACACAGGTCTCTATTTGGATCCCTCCGTCGTGACACAGCGGTTCTTGGAGCAGCAGGCAGAAAGGGAAGTGATTTTATTTTTGTCATGCTTTCTTTTCTGTTTTCTAATCTTATTATTATTCTATATTTATTTTTCATTTAACAACATATACATTGTTTTGTTTTAATAATCAGACGAATCCAAGAGAATTCACGTCGTCACAACCAGTGCTTCTTGAATGCTCGTGTAAAGGTAATTCTGTCTCCACGACAACATCATGAGACTTGCCAGACAGGTTGTTCTATGGTTGCAGTTAATGATAATGATAATAATCTTGCAAAAATATGTAGAGTTATTTCTTAGGATGTTTTCGACTATTTTCGTCCTTGTGAATACGCAATTATTGAGGTTGGGGAAAAATTAGAACTTTATTTTTTCTATTGTGGAGTGGCATTTAAAAAAAAAAAAATCTGTGTGTGAGTGGAACTGTCTTTTCGAATTAATGTTGCAACAATTAGCATTTTTCCATTCGAAATAGTTAATAATCTATCCATTATTACCTTTTATAGTCTAATTTCTTGGATTTGTGGAGATTTATCTACCATTCACTCTTACACTTCTCTCTCTCTCTATCTCTATCTCTCTCTCTCTCTCCCTCCCTCTCTCTCTTCCTCTGTCTTTCTCTCTCTCTCTCTCTCTCTCTCTCTCTCTCTCTCTCTCTCTCTCTCTCTCTCTCTCTCTCTCTCTCTCTCTCTCTCTCTCTCTCTCTCTCTCTCTTCTCTCTCTCTCTCTCTCTCTCTCTCACTCCGTCACTCTCGCTCTCTTCCACACTTCTTAGACAGGCTACCCTCTCCCTTCCTTTCAAACACGTATTAAATTGGAGGTGGAAATGCCAAACCCTTTTTTCAGTGCAGTGTAATTACTGTTCCTCTGCGCATCTGAGAGTATGGTCTTTGGTATTCTTTCAAAACAAGGGTTTGATTACTCATCATATGTATGCTTAATTATGAAAAAGACGACATTTTGAAAACAAAATTTCGTTCATATTTGCGTGCGCGTTTATCGCCAAACTAAAATGACTTTGATCATGTTCTCCGTTATCTTCTGCAATCATATCAGGCTGCAATATTGCTCTCAGTCGCCTCGTCGGTGTTTTTTTTTTAAGCCGCCTGAGGGGCCTGAGCGCGCCGAGGGACCGCGCTGTTCTCGGGGACTCGAAAAGGGACAGAAAAAGTGAATGCGGGAGTATGAGGGAAAAAAATATGGTGGGAACAATAGCAAAATGGTGATAATTAAAAGGCCTATGGAGAGAGAGAGAGAGAGAGAGAGAGAGAGAGAGAGAGAAGAGAAGAGAGAGAGAGAGAGAGAGAGAGAGAGAGAGGACAGAGACAGAGAGAGAGAGAGAGAGACA
>NW_020870162.1:339567-343766 GCF_003789085.1 Penaeus vannamei | reverse complement strand
GGGGTGAAGGGCATCCCCGGTGATTGACGAAGTGGATAATCAGGAAAGAGAATTAAGGAGGCGATTAAGATCGGCGCGATAACATTAGGCGACGTTTAATGGCGGTGACGATGACGATCCGAGCGGGTCCTCGCCCCCCCCCCCCTCGCCCTTCGTTTGCATTCTGGTCGTGTGCCTTCTCCTCTTCTGCGGCTTTTGCTCCCTTTTCTTCCTCCCTATATTCGTATTTTTCTTCTTCTTTATATTCTTATTCTTATTCTTATTCTTATCACTTTCTTCTTTTCTTCTACTTCTTCTTATTATTATTATTATAATTATTTTCATTATTATTATTATTGTTGTTGTTATAATCATCATCATCATCATCAATCCTTTCATTTTATTTTTCCACCTCTTCTTCCTCTTCGTTTTTTTCTTCCTATTCTTCCTCCTCTTCTTCCCCGACATGATCCTCTAGGAGGATGGAGGTGGTAGAGAAGGACCAGAGAAAGGGCTTATTACTTCACTTTAATTGGCGACCCCCTCCCTGCCCTCACCCCCTCCTTTCCTCATCACCTGTCTCCCACCCCACCATACCCCCTCCCCTTTCCCTTCGTTCTTTACTATCTCCTCCTTCCTCTTCCTCCCCTTTCCCTTCTCCTTCCCTTCTTCCTCGCTCCCTTTCCCCTAACCCTTCGTTTTTACTCTTCCCCTTCTCCTTCCTTTCCTCCTTTCCCCTTTCTTCCCTTCTCCTTTTCCTCCCCTTCCCTTCCCCTTCTCCTTTTCCCTCCCCTTTCCCTTCCCCTTCCCTCCTCTTTCCCTTCCCTTCTCCTTTTCCTCTCCTTTCCCCTCCCGTTCCCTTGGGTCGCGTGACGAACCAGAAGAAAGCCCATCAGTTTAAATGCTTGTAAAAAGTAGTTCGGTTTGAGTGTCAAGCGGAAGGGGTGGGGTGGGGTGGGGGTGCAGGGTAGAGGGGAGGCGGTGAGGGGTTTTAGACATGGATGTAAGGAGGGGTCAACGGACTCTCTCTGTCTCTGCCTCTCTCTCTCTCTCTCTCTCTCTCTCTCTCTCTCTCTCTCTCTCTCTCTCTCTCTCTTCTCTCTCTCTCTCTCTCTCTCTCTCTCTCTCTCTCTCCCTCCCCCCTCCTCTCCCTCCCTCCTCCCTCCTCCTCCCTCCCTCTCTCCTCCTCCTCTCCCTCTCCCTCTCCCTCTCCCTCCCCCTTCCTCCCTCTCCCCTTCCTCCCTTCTCCCCCTTCCTCCTCTCCCCCTACCTCCCTATCCTCTCCTCTCTCTCTCCTCTCTCTCTCTCTCTCTCTCTCTTCCTCTCTCTCTCTCCTCTCTCTTCTCTCTCCCTCCGTCCTCTCTCCTCTCTCTCCTCTCTCCTCTCTCTCTCTCTCTCTCTCCCTCTCTCCCCCCCTCTCTCTCCTCCTCTCTCCTCTCCCCCTCACTCCTTCTCTCCTCTCTCTCCTCTCCTCTCTCTCCTCCCCCCATCTCTCTCTCTCTCCTCATCTCCTCTCTCTCTCTCTCCTCTCTCTCTCTCTCTCTCTCTTCTCTCTCCCTCTCCCTCTCCTCCCTCTCCTCTCCCCTCCCTCCCTCTCTCCCATCCCTCCCTCTCTCTCCCTCTCCTCTCTCCCCTCCTCTCCCTCTCCCTCTCTCTCTCCCTCTCTCTCTCCCTCTCCTCTTCTCTCCTCTCTCTCTCTCTCTCTCCTCTCTCTCTCTCTCTCTCTCTCTCTCTCTCTCTCTCTCTCTCTCTCTTCTCTTCTCTCTCTCTCTCTCTCTCGTCTCTCTCTCTCTCTCTCTCTCTCTCTTCTCTCTCTCTCTCTCTCCTCTCTCTCTCTCTCTCTCTCCTCTCTCTCCCCTCTCTCTCTTCTCCTCTCCCTCTCTCTCTCTCTCTCTCTCTCTCTCTCTCTCTCTCTCTCTCTCTCTCTCTCTCTCTCTTCTCTCTCTCTCTCTCTCTCTCTCTCGCTTTCTCTCTCTTTATCTGTTCCTCTGTCTCTCCTCGTTTTATAGCTGTCACTTGCGTTCTCTCGCTTTATCCATCTCTATCTCTGTCTGTCCTTCTGTCTGTCTTTATATCTTATTGTGGGAGTGACGACGATGTTGAAGGTAAAAGAGAAAATCCTTGGTAGATAAGAGTTCCGTGCACAAAACAGGCTTGGCAGTAAGGGGAAAATGAAAAAATAGACGAAAACAGAACAATGCAAGAAAAACATGGCAAGGAAGATAAAGGAGAGAATGAATGGCGGAAAGAATAAAGAGAGAGAATGAAATCGAAAGAAATCCAGGGTGGGTATCTTGCTTGTCCATCAGTACAGCTGCAGGTAACACAGGTAATTGTTTAGGTCGTTAGGTCAGCGATGATCAAGAAAGGGAAAACGATTTTTTTTCGTCTGGAAACATTTGAAATTAATTATATCATGTTAGTTAGGGTTCTTTGATTCTTTTAAGTATTTGTATTTTTGTAATTATCTTATTTTTTCACTAGCATGCATGTAGAGATGTTTAATTTATGGGTGTCTAGGAGCCCAAGGCTTTGAGAATAACACTAAACGTTTCTCTGTCACCTTTGATTTTTTCAGCGTTGATTTTTTCCACTTTTTCTGTCGTTGTTCTCCTGTTGTCTTTGTTGATAAGGCGAGCTTGTAGGTGAGGGGTAGGAGGGCTGGTGGGTGGGGGTTATAAGAAGTGGGCTGGTGGGAGAAGGTTGTAAGGGTGAGCCGTTGGGGGAGGGTTGTATAGGTGGGCTCGTGGGCTGTTGGGCGTTGTAAGAGGTGGGGGTGGGTGGGGTTGTATGAAGTGGGCCGTTGGGGGAGGGTTTGTAGAGGTGGGCTCGTAGGTGGGGTTGTAAGAGGCGGGTGGGTGGGGGTGTATGAAGTGGGCCGTTGGGGAGGGTTGTAGAGGTGGGCTCGTAGGTGGGGTTGTAAGAGGTGGCGGGTGTGGTGGGGTTGTATGAAGTGGGCCGTTGGGGGAGGGTTGTAGAGGTGGGCTCGTAGGTGGGGGTTGTAAGAGGTGGCGGGTGGGTGGGGGTTGTATGAAGTGGCCGTTGGGGAGGGTTGTAGAGGTGGCTCGTGGGCTGTTGGGGGTTGTAAGAGGTGGCGGGTGGGTGGGGGTTGTATGAAGTGGGCCGTTGGGGGAGGTTGTAGAGGTGGGCCTTTGGGCTGTTGGGGGTTGTAAGAGGTGGCGAGTGGGTGGGGTTTGTATGAAGTGGGCCGTTGGGGGAGGGTTGTAGAGGTGGGCTCTTGGGCTGTTGGGGGTTGTAAGAGGTGGCGAGTGGGTGGGGGGTTGTATGAAAGTGGGCCGTTGGGGAGGTTGTAGAGGGGCTCGTAGGTGGGGGTTGTAAGAGGTGAGCTGGTGGGTTTGCAATAGGTCGGGCTGATGTGTGGGTTTCTAGGGGAGAAAGGGTGGACTACAGAATAGGGTGGACTCGGATGGGCTTGCGGGAGGGTGTGGAATGGGTGGCTTGGGTGGGGAGGGAGTGCCTCGACCATGAGTCATGTGCAGAGAGAGAGCTGGAGGCTTCACTGACTTTTTTATCAGCTCTGATTTTAGAAATCATTGCCGTGTAATGACTGCCTTCGTGTTATTTCTTTCTCCTAGGTTGCCTCTCTTCGTTCGTCATCCACTTGCTTCAAACCTTTTTTTTTTCTTTATTCGGAAATAGGATCTTTCTTTCCTACTCTAGTCTTCCCATTTTGTCCCTCGTCCTTTTGACCATATTGAATTTTAATCAAATTAATTTCTCTGTCATTTCCAGGTACGTATGGTTCGCTATCTCCCTTTCCGTCGTGGCGATCGAAAGGTAAGAGGCACGCCTTTTTAAAATTCTTTTCGGTTACTGTTATCGGCTTTTATCGCCTTCCTCGCGTGCCAGCGGACGAAAGAAAGCGCGGCCTGGGGTCGTGACGCCATAGTGACGTCATCGGGCGGTTCGGTGCGATGTTGGGGGTGACGTCATGGGAGGCTTCGGGAAACGTGACCCAAGTTGCAGCCGTGAGAGGAAAGGAAGATGATATTTCTGTTCAAAGCATCACCGCTCACCTTGTCATTAGTAACGTTATTCCAGGTAAACCATCATTATTGGCTTGATTGTCGTTATCAGCAGTAGCAGCGGCTGTACCATCACCATCATTATCATTATTGTCAGAAATCATCGTCAACTTCGTCATAATCAAAGCTGCAGTGCTTTACCATCACCGGCAGTGCCTCCACCATCGACTCCAT
>NW_020870162.1:322067-327067 GCF_003789085.1 Penaeus vannamei | reverse complement strand
CTCGTTATACTTATATTTTTCATCATTATATTTCTTTTCTGACATTCATTTGACGTTTTTCCATCTTATATACACGAGGCTGATCTGCTGAGCTGTAGTTTAAGGTCTCGCTTGTGTATTTGTTGTTGTTCTTGTTTTTCGGGCCTAGTTGCGACCTCGGTTTGATGTCATGATTTCCTTGTGTTATCAATTTTCATCGCTCGAATGTATTTCTGATTTTGTTCGTGTGATCTGGATTTCCTGCGTTGGAGTCTTCGATCGTGATTTTGCTTTTCTGGTGTTTTTCTGACCCAGTTTCGACCTCGTTGCTCGTCATTTTGATGGAGAGGCGGCTTGCTATTTTTTTTATTATTTTTTTTTATTATTTTTTACGAGTATTATCTCAGTTTGTCAATGATTTCTTAAAAACCTTTGCTTGTTGTGGAAAGTGCAGCCGTCATATGAATTTTAATGCAAACTGTATAGTAGGCTTGTCCTTTTTTTATTTTTTATATTTATCAACCTTACGATCGATCTGTATGCCTAAGAGTGTTATCCTGTGCGTATCAATCTATCTCTACATATGTATGTGTGAACCGTATTCATGTTGACAAATGTAGACAGATATTCGTTCTCATTCATACATTTCTACATATGTGTGTGTCTAATAGCAACGAAAATGTAAACCAATAGTTATTGTTACAACAAAAATACATACCACGTCGAATGTTCAAAAGAAAAGAAAACTAAACAAAAAACGAGTGTTCGCTGAGCCTGCAGAGGCCGAGTGCAGCGACCGGAGCCGGCCGCGCGCCTCGTACCCGCGTAACGGGGCGGGCGGGCGGGCGGGGGGGGGGCGGTCGCGGGCGGGCAGAAACTGTGTCATCGTGTCAGCGGACGACGGTTGACCAGGTAGCAAGTGGGGGTGGGGGAGGGAACAGGGAGGTGGAAGGGAGAGGGTTACGGGGATGGAGGGGGGGGAGGGGATAGGGGAAGAGGAGGGGTGGGATAAGGGTAAGAAGGATGGAGAAGGATTTGGGGGAGTTAGAGGAAGGGGAGGGAGTGAAGGGGGAGAAGACGGGGATGAGGGAAAGAGGATTGAGGGTTGTTGAGATTGGGGAGGGAGGAAGGGGACTGAGGGGAAGGCTTAAAAGAGAGAGGAGGAAAGAGGGAGGGGTAGGATGGAGGCAGAAGGGGTTAATGGATGACTCTTTACCTTCCTCTCATTCCCTTACCCGCCCCCATCCCTCACCCTCTCCCCCCCACCCTCCTCCCTCCCCCTCCCCTTCCCCTCCACCCTCCCCTCCCTTCCTCATCCCTATCCCTCCGCCCCTTCCCATCCTCCCCCCTCCCCTTCTCCACCCTCCCTCCTCCCCGCCCCCCACTTGCCATATCACGCGAGCAAGATGCGACCCCTTGGGCGTGACGCGAGGAGGCCCCCGGCGCCCGCTCGGGCGAGGACCTCGGGGCCGCCGGACGCGCCCGTCGTTGTCGGCGTCGAAAGTTTATATTTAATGGTTCCATGTCTAAGTTTGCATCTATATTTGTTTTATGGAATGTATCTATATCGAAGTTTACATTTATATTTGTTTATATGTAATGTATCTATATCATTTACATTTATATTTGTTCATATGGAGTGTATCTATATCGAAGATTACATTTATATTTGTCTGTTTGTCTGTCTGTCTGTTTATCCGTCAGTCAGTATACATCCATACATATATACATACAGCGTATCATATACAAAGATATATGTCCATATACATTTACATATGCATGTACTTATGCATGTTTAGTAAATATATATACCCCCACACACTCATAAGCATACATATTTATACATGAATGCACACCTACCTGTAGATAGACAGACGGATAAAACAGACAGACAGACAGATAAAACAGACAGACAGACAGATAAGACAGACAGACGGATAAAACAGACAGACAGACAGATATACATAGAAAGGCAAACAGAAAGATAGACAGATTTACATAAACAGGCAAAAGGAAAGACAGACAGACCAAGAGAAAGGCAGACAGACCGACAGAGAAGAAAAAGAAAAAGAATCAGTACTGAATAATTGGACTATTAAAATCGTTGTATATATTAAAGAGAAAGGGGAATAATTTTTCTGACAACCTTTCCATCGAAGCAATTTCCCTCCTCTATTGAAACTGTCGCAAGCACTTTCCCTTTTACTTCCTTTTTATTATCCTCTCCTTTCTCGCTCTCCCTCTCCCGCCAGGACAAGAGTGAAAGTTCTGAAAGTTCCGACCGAAGTTTGATTATGCGGTGGAGGCCCATAGATCTATTGGAGGGGGGGGGTGAGGGGCGAGGACGAGGATAGGGAGGGGAAGGGGGAGGGAGAGGATTGAGAAGGGGGGAGGGGGAGGGGGAGAGGATAGGGAAGGGGAGAGGGGAGGGGGGGAGTGGGAGGGGAGGAGGGAAGGGGGGAGTGGGAGGGAGAGGATAGGGAAGGGGGGAGTGGGAGGGAGAGATAGGGAAGGGGGGAGGAGAGGGGAAGGGAGTGGGAGGGAGAGGAGGGAAGGGGGAGGAGGGGAGATAGGGAAGGGGAGAGAGGAGGGAGAGGATAGGGAAGGGGGAGAGAAGGAGGAGAGGATAGGGAGGGGGAAGGAGGGAGAGGATTGAGAAGGGGGGAGGGGAGGGGGGAGAGGATAGGGAAGGGGGGAGTGGGAGGGAGAGGATGGGAAGGGGAGTGGGAGGGAGAGGATAGGGAGGGGGAGTGGGAGGGAGAGGATAGGGAAGGGGGGAGTGGGAGGGAGAGGATAGGGAAGGGGGGAGTGGGAGGGAGAGGATAGGGAAGGGAGAGAGAAGGGAGGGAGGGGAGATGGGGATGAGAGAATAGGGAGGGGGAGAGAAGGAGGAGAGAATAGGGAAGGGGGGGAGTGGGAGGGAGAGGATAGGGAAGGGGGAGAGAAGGACGGAGAGGATAGGAAGGGGGGAGTGGGGAGTGGGAGGGAGAAGGTAGGGGTGAAGGAGATGGAGGGGGAGAAGGAGAGGGAGAAAGTATGCGAGGGGGAGGGAAGACGAGGGAGAGGGAGGGGAAAAGATGGGCATGGTAAGGGAGACGGAAAGAGAAAGAGCGGCAAAAGAGAAGGAGGAAGGGGTGAAGGAAGGGAAGAGGGAAAGGGAGATGAAAGAAAAGGAAAGAATTCTACAGGAAAGAGGAAGTAGGAGGGGAAAGGGGTGGAGAAGGCGGAGGGAAAGGGAAAAAGTTGCGAAGGGGAAGGGTAGAAAGGGAGGAGGATTAGGGGGGGGGGGAGAGGGGGTGCTATGATTAAAGCCTGTTTTTTCTATCTTTTTAATAGGCTGTTTCGCGCGAAATCCTAGCATAGAGCGTGTAGAATTTCTAATGAGCTTGTAGGCCTAAGAAGGAAGGACTTTCGCTCTCTCTCTCTCTCTCTCTCTCTCTCTCTCTCTCTCTCTCTCTCTCTCTCTCTCTCTCTCTCTCTCTCTCTCTCATCCTTTCTGTCCCCCCTTCCTTTCCCTTTCTTATCCTCTCCATTTCTCTCTTTTTTATTCCTCCCTCATCTCTCTCACTCTCTTTCCATTCGTTTTCATTCTTTATTTCATCCATGTGCGTCGCCTCCGTGCTCTTGAAGCGAAAGGGAAGCAGGAAAGGTTGGGATGAGGCTCAGGAATGGGAATAGGGGGGGAGTATGGGGGACTGGGGTAAGGGGCGGGGATTAGTGAATTGGGAATTCGGGAATAGGAGAGGGGTAGGGGAGTCCAAGGGCGAGGATTAGGGTATTGCGAATAGGGTAGTGAGAGTAGAAGGATAGACATGGGAGTGGCGTCATGGTGAAGATGGCACCATGGAAGGTATAAGGACAGGGTGAAAGTCGCCTCAGGGTTAAAGGGCAAGGCATAGAAGCGCGAAAGTTAAACGGGAATCAGAGGAAGAGCGAGAGGATGGGAGTGAGAAGGAAGGGGAGAAGGGTAACGATAAGGGAAGGTGAAAGGATAAGGATAAGGAGGATGAGAAGAAAAGGAACAATTAAGGATAATAGGAGGTATGGGGAAGGTGAAGGAAAGGGAGAAGGATAAGGATAAAAGGAGGTAAGGGGAAGGTGAGGGAAAGGGAGAAGAGGTGGAGGGAGAGATAGACGCAGGGATAGAGGGAGAGGAAGAGCAAGGGTGGAAGCGAAAGGGGCATGGAGAACGACAGCGAGAAAGAAGAAAAACGAAAGAAAAACAGAGAGCGAGAGACAAAGACCCCCGCCGATTTCCTGGTTTCTCTCGGTTTCTCTCTCAACGGCTTCCCTGCCCCTGCCCCTCACACCCTTCTCTCCCCCTCAGTCCCTCATTCCCTTCTTTCTTTCCTCTCTCTCTTCCCTCTCTTCATTCCTTCTCACTTTCATCCCACCCTCCTTCCCTCCTTCCTCCCTCCCTTCCTCCCTTTTCCTTCCCAATCTTCTTCCCTCCTCCTCCCTTCCCTACCCCCCTTCTTACCTCCAGCTGAAGACGGGAGGAAAAAGAAAGAAAGAATAAACAGGGAAAAGGGCAACAGGTCGTTAGTGGGATCATTAAGGCGATGACTCGGTCATGATCGTGATTTCTTTCTTTCTCCCTTCTTTCTTCTGTTCTTTGGCGAGTTCTGCTTCTTTTATTTTTTTTCCGTTCTGTGCGTTTGGGTTATTTTTCTCTTTCCTAATCGTTTTTCTTTATTTTATTTTTTATTAGGGTGTTGGTGTCCACTCTCTTCCACGGTTTCGTTTTGTGGCGCCCTTCCCTTGTCGCCTCAGTCGCTTCCGCACGTAAGCCTACACGCACGCACGCACACTTACCCACGTGCTGAATACTTCATTTACCCATATTTAACCAACAGACGACCTGTTTTGTGAAGGTCAATAAATTGTTCATAATTTCGTGATAACTTTCATTAACCAATTTTTGGCGATGATTTTTATTGGCGAATAAAATCAGATGATATTTTGATAACAACCTTCTTTCTGATTTATCGACAATAAGTAAGTTTATAATTTACGGTTAA
>NW_020870162.1:314567-317067 GCF_003789085.1 Penaeus vannamei | reverse complement strand
AGAGAGAGACCCGGTCGTTGTCGCTGCTGGATTTTTGCAGCGAAAGTCGCCCTGAACCTTTCGTAGTTTCACGCGCGCGAGGTGCGGGTCGCAGGGACGAGAGTTCGTCTGTTCTTTGCTCGTTTGTTCGTTGTGGCAATCTGTGGTAACTTGCGACAGGTTAAAAATGATTCATAACGTATTCGCACGCACACACGTGTACATACACATACACACACACACACACACATACACACACACACACACACACACACACACACACACACACACACACACACACACACACACACACACACACACACACACACACACACACACAACACACACACACACACACACACACACACACACACACACACACACACACACACACACACACACACACACACACACACACACACACACACACACACACACACACACACACACGTTTTCATATGTTAAAAACTTGAAAACTAAAACGCATACCGAAAACGTGTTCTGACACCGAACCAGGGTCGGCGCAGCAACGCGTAAAGTAGGCCTATTTGGTGGCGGGCGTGCAACAGGTGCAACGTGGTCCTGGCGGCTCGGGGTCTTGTTGTGGTTAGGGGGCGTTCAGTGTTAAATTCTCTCCTGTTGAATGCTTTTGAGAGGGGATGGATTATTTTATTAGATTTTTCTTTGTTAAATTATTTGATTTTACGTTACGTTGGTGAAAATGTATAGATTGCGCCAAACCTGTTTTCATGGTGTGGTGTATTTTTTTCAGAGGAGGAATATTCCGAAGCATAGGTCGTGGGCCAGTTAATTCATCGGTACGTGAATATTTTTGCCTCAGACTGATGAGGTATTTGGATCTTTTTTACCGTAAATTCGAAGTGTTTAAACGTTTCTACCTGAAATTCGGCTACATATGATAACAAACTCTTCTCAAATCCAGCAAGATATTTTGATTCCACTGCAAATCCGGTAAGCTATGTCAATGTTTCCAACTCGAAATCCGGCATAACACATATATCTACCTCGAATCCGGCAAAACAAATTGAATACCTCAAATCCGGCAAACTAGGGTATCCCCCCCTCTTTAAATTCTTCGCCGCCCGTGTCGCCCTTCCGTGTCGCCTGGGTCACGCGTGCGGAAGTTGGGTCAGTTTAACCTCGTTTAACCTCGCTGGGGAGACTCGTGCTGTGGGTACGGGAGTGCGAGGCCGTGCTTTTGCCGTTGCGTCGTTGGTTTTGTTTATGTGTGAATCGTTGTTTCTGTTTTTGTTTATGTGTGAATCGTTGTTTCTGTTTTTGTTTATTTGTGAATATAGATGTTTTTATTTCTGAATTATTGTTGTTTTGGGTGAACGTAGTTTTTTCAGTTATCCATCCTTTCTCTCTTTCATTTCCAAAGGTTTTCGCTGAAACTGTGCGTACTCTCTTCATGAGCATTAGTAATGGTAATGATGAAGTTGAAAATGGTAATTATGATGGTATTGAAAGTAATAAGATAATTATAATGGCAGTAATAGCATTAAGATGATGATGATAATGATGAAGTTAACGATGATAATAATGATAATGAAAATGATAACGAAAATAATATCACTATAGAAACGTCATGCTTTTATATTTGTATTTGATTGAGTTCTTTCGACTTCCAATTGACGAAGTGAATTTCAATTGGTCAATTAGCTTTTGATTGAGTCCGTACATTTTTTCATTGTTTTTTTCTCTCTCGTTTTTTTATGATCGGGCGCGATAAGGAATCTGATCAAGCGGGATTTTTCCATCCGCAGATTTATGGCAATGTTGACATGCTAAGTGCACGCGCGTTCAGCCGTTAAACTCGCAATTTGCCTCGGTTTTTAGGTCGTTTGCGCTTCTCCTTCATGTTGTTATTGATGTTGATAATATTGATGGTGATGGTTACGTTCAGAGGTTATTACATTTTATGGGTTTTCGTTTGTTTAAGTATGATGGTGCGAGCGAGGCTTTCGCTCCGTTGTCGAATTAGTTCATTTTCTCGTACATTAACGTACAACTGACTGCTCATTTTTTATTTTTTGTTGTACTCGATCTCCCTTCCCTCTCCTTGGTTCTCTCTCTCTCTCTCTCTCTCTCTCTCTCTCTCTCTCTCTCTCTCTCTCTCTCTCTCTCTCTCTCTCTCTCTCTCTCTCTCTCTCTCTCTCTCTCTCTCTCTCTCTCTGTCTCCCCGTCGTTGAAATTCTCGTGGTGCAAGTGCAGTTGACCTTCCTCTAGGACGAAACTACCCTCTTCCCTTCTGGTAATCCCAGTCCGACGCGGTGTAAGTAAACCCCGGGTAAACCTCAGTTATAAAGGCATTCATCGCTGCAACTGATACCTCCCTCCTCCTTCTCGTCCTCTTTCCCCTTCTCCCCTCTTCCTCCTTCCCTCTTCTCTCTTCCTCCTTCTCCCCCTCATCCTCCCTCCTGAAGATCACTTCTTGGGGCGTCGTTGAAGTCGCCAGCGGCCGAGGCAGCCCAGAGCACCCACTGACCCATCTCACGTG
>NW_020870162.1:299567-307067 GCF_003789085.1 Penaeus vannamei | reverse complement strand
TTCAATGGCGTATGACCTCATTCGCGGGGAGGGGAGGAGAGGGAGGGAGGGGTGGGAGGCCGTTGTGAGAAGGGGAGAGAGAGTGGTGGTGGAAGGGGGAAAATGGGGGTGAGCGAAGTATAAGGGTTGAGACATCGTTCGGGGTTCACGTGATTCCAGACCGGGAGGGTAAGCAGGCCGCGTAAGGTTCCGTGAAGAGGGATATCTTGGGCCCAGACGGATCGAGGAGGACACGCGAAAGGCATTTGCTTAGTAACAGTGGCGGACTTTTGGTGAATCTAGGATGATTTTTTTGTAGTGGTATATTTTTGTATAGATATTTGTATAATTTTTTTGCAGTGTGATATTTTTGTTTATAGTGCAAATGGATTGATTAATGTATATTTTTAGAGTGGGATTTTTAGTCTGTGTGATTGTATCGTATTCCGTAGTGGCCGTAGCTGTGGTGTAACTTCGTACCCTTAAAGTGAAAGTGGCGGCAGATGACTGAGATGTTCATACGCACACGAACACAAAGAAATCACAGATACACACAAAGAATAATGAGATAGATATGAAATAAGTAAATGAGTAAGTAACAACAGAAATATTTTTTACCATTATGTTCACGCATATGCTCACACTCGCGCTCTTGCTCAAATTCACGCTCACACACACACACACACACGCACACACCCCCACCCCACCCCCACTAAAACAAGCACAAACACGAGCACGCGTACTCCTCCCCCCCCCTCCCCGAAGGCCGTAAATTCCCGCTGCCCTCCGATGACGTCACAGCAACTGCACGTGTAATTGCTTGAAGAGCTCGACGCCACGTAGTCGATGGAGTCCCCTGCCGTCCTCCCCTACGAACTGGCGCCGCGTGGCTTGCTGGCTTGCAAGGGTCCCGGTCGCTGTCCTGCTCCTGTGTCTGTTTCTGTCTGTCTGTTTGCCAGTCTTTGTATGGTATAGTACTTGCTTGTTTGTGGAAAATTGGCTCGTCTCTCTGACTTTCGTGGGTATCGGTCGCTGAGCTGATCCTGTGTCCATTACCGTTTGTCTGTCTGTCTGCTTTATGGTGTATAATGTTTGCTTGCTTGTGTCTTTTTTGTGGAAAATTGGTTTATCTTGCTGGCTTTCGCGGGTAGCGGGGTATGCTCCATCGCTGTCTGTCTTGTCTGTTTCTATGGGAAATGAACGAATTAAGTTGTTGGTTATTGCGTATCTGCCGGCTTTCGCGGGTAGCGGTCGCTGTGCTCCATCTATGTCTCTTTCTGTCTGTCTGTCTGTTTATGGTATAGTGCTTGCTTGTTTGTGGGAAATGGACTTGGCTTGTTGGCTTTCACGGATAGGGGTCGCTGTGCTGCTCCTGTGTCTATTTCTGTTGATTTGTTTGTTTAAGTTGTTTGCTTGTATCCCTGTGTTACATTGGCTTGTGTTTATATCTGCCAGTGTATTTATTCTTTACGTTTGATATTTGTTTGTGTAAAATTAGCTGTCGAGGATAATGTTTTTTTTTTTGCCCTGTCTGTGTTTGTCTGTCTAGGTGATCGTTTTTGATATAATGTTTATTTTGGGGAGTTAATACATATATCGATCTGTTTGTCATGGTATGAAATAATGTTTTTGTTTGTTTCTTTGATTGTGTGATTGTTTAAGTGTGTGTGTCATATTTTAATCCATCTGCCTAGCTATTTATCTGTCTATATACCGTATATAGTGTGTGTGTGTGTGCGTGCGTGTTTGTGTGTTGTTTGGTGTTTTAAGTTCGGAAATCGGCCTTTGTTACTGGTTGTCACGAATGTTTTTTTTGTGATATAACCATATCTGTTTTTGTGTTATGTCTATATCTATAGATGTTTCTGTATCTCTATATATTTACAGTACGCGTGTTTGTTTGTATTGTTTGCGCGTGTTGGTGGGAATCAGGTTGTATTCTTGGCTTTCAAAAGTAACGGTCTCGTGCTCGTTTTTCAGAGGTGGCTTGAATATCTCTGTCTATCTGTCTATCAGTCTGTCTATCTATCCTATCTATCAATCTGTCTAATATATATTGTCATTTTATCTATCTATCTGCCTATCTATATATAGTTTGTGAGCTTTGTTGAGTTCGTTTATTTTTGTTTGCTTGTTGGCGTATGTGTATGTTCTATTTTATGCATGTGTATATGTGAGTGCTTGCGCATGCATAAATGTGTGTGTGTGTGTGTGTGTGTGTGTGTGTGTGTGTGTGTGAATGTGTGTATACCTGTTCGAGACACAAACACACTCACGCAGACTTACAATCATGTACAAAATCACAAACAGCCTCATGGGCATTAACACACATGAATACCTACAGGCAGCACATATCCATGGCGCACGGAACTCGCGTAACAGTAGCTTCATAGCGCGTGTACCGTGTAGCTGTGTGTGTGCGTGCCCGTGTAGCTATGTGTGTGTGTGCCCGTGTAGCTGTGTGTGTGCGTGCCCGTGTAGCTGTGTGTGTGCGTGCCCGTGTAGCTATGTGTGTGCGTGCCCGTGTAGCTGTGTGTGTGTGTGCCCGTGTAGCTATGTGTGTGCGTGCCCGTGTAGCTATGTGTGTGCGTGCCCGTGTAGCTGTGTGTGTGCGTGCCCGTGTAGCGTAGTGTGTGCGTGTGTGTGTGTGCGTGCCCTATGCTATGTGTGTGCGTGCCCGTGTAGCTAAGTGTGTTGCGTATGAGCCCGTGTAGCTGTGTGTGTGCGTGCCCGTGTAGCTGTGTGTGTGCGTGCCCGTGTAGCTATGTGTGTGCGTGCCCGTTGTAGCTATGCGTGCCCGTTAGCTGTGTGTGTGCGTGCCCGTGTAGCTATGTGTGTGGGTGCCCGTGTAGTTTATGTGTGTGCGTGCCCGTGCTATAGCTCGTGTGTGTGCGTGCCCGCTGTTTTAGCTATGTAGCTGTGTGTGCGTGCCCGTGTGCTATGTTGTGTGCGTCCCGTAGTACTGTGTGTGTAGCGTGGCGTGCTTTATCTTTACTCGATCACTCTCTCGTTCTCTGATCCAGGGGATTAGTGGCAGCAGTGAGTTAGTGTTTCCCACCTTGTCATAACAAAAAAATGTAGTACGAATGCAAGTACGTGTTTGCAGAGGCGAGATGTGAAAGTGCGGCGAGATAACGGCAAGGTTTCGAACGCCTTGGTGCTGGTTCATGGGCCTTTCGATAAGTAGGGTTGGTGTTGCTTCTGTTGTTGTCATTGCTCTTGTTATTATATTCTTATTCATATTATTATTGTCATTCTTATTATATTTATTTTATTGTTATTGCTATTGTGTGTTATTTAATTATTATAATGGTTATGATTATATGATTATGTATGATATTATTAGTATTGTTACTGTTGTTGTTATATTTATTATTTATATAATAATAATAGTAATAATTATTATTACTGTTGTTATTATCATTGTTATATGTGTTATTATTATTATTATTATTTTATTATTATTATTATTATTATTATTATTTATTATTATTATTTTTATTATTATTATTATTATTATTATCATTATCATTATTATTATTATTATTATCATCATCATCATCATCATCATTATCATCATCATCATCGGTAATAGTAGTAATAATTATATTAATGTTATTGTTGTTGCTGCTGTTATTCTTTTATTTTGTAATTGTCGTGAACGTAATGACAATACTGGTAATAGTAACGATGGGAATAACAATTATTATTATTGTTAGTATTAATATTACGGATAATCTGTATATCCTTTGTACTTTTTATGGCTCCGTTGTGGCGGTGCTAATCCGAGGCGGAGACCCGATCTCTCTCGCTATCGCTTCATTTTCACGGCATGTCTCGGGCGGTATTGGGAGGCCCCGACGAGGAGCTTCCGGTTCGGAATTTCGCTCGGCATGTGGAGCGTGGAGGATCTATGTCTCGTTGGCGGAGTTAAGAGGCTGGCTTGGAGGGTTTTTATATATGTGTGCGTGTGCGTTTGTGTGTACGTGTGTTTGTATTTGTGTGTGAGTGTAAATCTCACGTACAGTTCTTTTCCGTTATCTTCGTTCTGCTCTTTCTTCTTCTTCTTCTCCTTCTCCTTCTCCTTCTCCTTCTCCTTCTCCTTCTCCTTCTTCTTTTCCTCCTCCTCCAACCTTCTCCTCCTCCTCCTCCTCCTCCTCCTCCTCCTCCTCCTCCTCCTCCTCCTCCTTCTTTTTCTTCTTTACTTCTTCTTCTCCACCTCCTCCTCTTCCTCTTACTCCTACTCCTCCTGTTACTCTTCTTCCCTTTCCCTCCTCCTCCTCCTCCTCCTCCTCCACGAGTATAGGCTTCTAAGGATCGAATTCGCCAATTTCACCTCCTTGTGGGAAGTGGGGCAGGCGGAAAGGGGGCGGGGGGGGGAGGAAGGAAGATGTGGAAAATTAATGATATTGAGGATTATGGTAGTCATTATCATTTTTTATGGTGATTGCGGCGAGTGTGTGTGTGTGTTTGTGTTTATGTGCATGTGTATATTTGTTTGTATGTATATGTATTTATGTATGTACATACTTATGCATATGTGCACGTATGTATGTATGAATGTCTCTATATGCGTTGCATGCATGTATGCATGAATGTATGTATTTATGTACTATATATATATATATAATATATTATATATATATATATATATATATGTATGTATGTATGTATGTATGTATGTATGTATGTATGTATGTATGTGTATGTATGTATAGTCGCTCACGCCCATCCCGCGGAGTGTGTCTAAGCAACAGGCCAATGGGTCGCGCGTGCGTCGGGGAGGGTTTAATGACTTGGCGGTGGTGGTGGTGGGTGGTGTGGGTGCTGGGTGGTGATGGTGGTGTGGCGATGGTGGTGGTGGTGACGGTGGTGGTGGGTGGGTGGCGATGGTGATGGTGCTGGTGGTGGCGATGGTGGTGGTGCTGGTGGTGATGGGTGGTGGTGGCGTGGTGGCGATGGTGGTGGTGGGATGGTGTGGTGGTGGTGGTGGTGGTGGTGGTGGGTGTGGTGCGTGGGTGGTGGGCTGTGGTGGTGGTGGCGATGGTGGTGGGCGGTGTGGTGGTGCTGGTGGTGTGGCGTGGTGGCGATGGTGGTGGTGGTGGCGATGGGTTGGTGTGGTGGTGATGGTGGTGGTGGTGGGTGGTGGTGGCGATGGTGGTGTGGCGATGGTGATGGTGCTGGTGGCGATGGTGGTGTGGTGGTGGTGGTGATGGTGGTGGTGGTGGTGGTGGTGGCGATGGTGGTGGCGGTGGTGGTGGGTGGTGGTGTGGTGGTGGTGTGGTGGTGGTGGCGATGGTGGTGGTGGTGGTGGTGGTGCTGGTGGTGGATGGTGGTGGTGGCGAGTGGTGGCTGGTGGATGGTGGTGGTTGGTGATGGTGGTGGTGGTGGCGATGGTGGTGGGGTGGTATGGTGGATGGTGGCGATTGGTGGTGATGGTGGTGGTGGTGATGGTGATGGGGATGGTGTGTGGCGATGGTGGTTGGGTGATTGGTGGTGGTTGGCGATGGTGGATGGTGTGGTGGCGATGGTGATGGTGCTGGGTGGTGGCGAATGGTGGGTGGTCTTGGTGCTGGTGTGGCGATGGTGTGGTGATGGTGGTGATGGCGTAGTGATGGTAGTGGTGGGTGATGGTGTGGGCGATGGTCGTGGTGATGATGGATGGGTGGTGGTGGGTGGTGGTGGTGGTGGTGGTATGGCGTGGTGGTAGTGATGGTGATGGTGGTGGGATGGTCGATGAGGACGGAAGAACGAAGAGAGAGAAAGGGACATGGAGACGAAGAGATGGGTGGAGAAGGAGAAGAGGAGGAAAAGGGAAAGAGTTGAAGAAGAGGAAGATGGAAAGAGAAGTGGAGGAAGAAAAGAGAAAGAGTAGAAGAGTAAGAGATAGAAAGAGAAGTGGGGGAGGAGGAGAAAGAAGAAAGGAGAAAGGAGGCACATGGAATACCAACAGCAGATGAGAGGACAGAAAGAAGAAAAAATAAATAAAAATAAAATTGAAAAAAGAAACACAGAAAGAAAAAAAACAGAAGAAAATTGAAAAAGAAAAAAATAGAAACAATTGAAATTGAAAAAAACAGAAGAAAATTGAAAAAGAAAGGGAAAATAGAAGAAAATTGAAAAAAATGAAGAAAGTTGAAAAAGAAAAAAAAAAAGAAAATTGAAAAAGAAAGAAAGAAAAAAGAAAATTGAAATAGAAGAAAAAAGAAAATTAAAAAAGAAAGAAAAGAAACAAGAACATTGAAAGAGAAGCCCAGTGGAGGCTAATAACCCACTGCCGCCCACTAATTATGAAAAATGGGCCGCGTTCCGATGAATGCCTTGAATGAGTGATCCATCACATGAGTGCCTCCGCCTTCCCCCCGCCCCCCCCCCCTCGCTTTTCTTCTCCACTCCCTCTGTCTTCTCCTCCTCAGCTCTCCCCTCCCTCCTTCATTTCTTTCTTCACCCTTTCCGTCACTCCCTTTCCTTTCCTTCCCATCCCTTCCCTTCCCTTCCCTTCCCTCTCTCTCCTCTTCTCCCTTACCAGTCCTCACTTCACCCTCCCCTCCCCTCCCTCACCATTCCTCTTTATACTCTGTCGTTCCTTTCCCTCCCCATCACTTCCTTCCCCTTCCTGCCCTTACCTTCCTTTCCCTTCCATTGCCTTCAATTCCCTTCCCTTTCCTCCTCTCCCCCTCCCCTTCTCTCTTCCCCCTTTCCCCTCTCTCTCCGTCCCTTTCTCCCTCCCCCCCTTCCCCTCACATAGCTCACCCCACCGTCCACCTCCCTCACCTCTCCCCTTTTTAATTAAATGATTAAAGCATTCTTGTAATATACTCGAAAAGGCAGAGCTAAAAACAGGAGAAAGGAAAAAGATGAGAAAAACCAAGGATTATGGAAAAAGACAAGGAAAAGGGGAATAGGATACTGATGATAATGATAAGTATGGAGAAAAAGGAAAAATATAGGGCGACTAACCAAAGGAAAGTGACCAACAGCCAGACTTACAAATAGACAGACAAATAGACAGCCAGAGAGAAAGACAGACAAATAGACAGCCAGACGGACAGACAGAAAGACAGACAAATAGACAGCCAGACGGACGACAAACCGAAAGCACCTTTCGCAAGCCAGCTGTGCCGATGGGGCGCCGGCGAAATCCGCTCCTGATTGACGGCTGCGTCTTATCATCTGGCCCTCGAGAGAGCCTTTGTGGGTGCCAGCGGTAGGGGAGGGGCGGGGGGGGGCAAGGTGACGCGGCGTATCTCGGGTAGGGGTGGTCAGGAGGGCAGGGCAGGGCAGGGGGCGTCAGGCGTCGGGATAGAGTGTGAGTGTGCTTTATGGCTTCGAGGGCAGGGAAGGAGGGGGGTAAGGGGGAGGAGGCGCTGAAGCTGACGGGGCGGAGGCTGGGGAGTGAGGGAGGCTGTGTTTGCGTATGAGAAGCCTTGCGCCGGCGGCGTGCAGCAGGGTGGCGTAATGGGGGAAAGGATTCCGCAGAGACCGCCCTTCTTCGTCAGCCTCAGCGCTCACGCAGCGCGC
>NW_020870162.1:281108-291108 GCF_003789085.1 Penaeus vannamei | reverse complement strand
GTTATATAGTATTCAAGAGATGAAGAGAAAGAGATATTATAATAGGTATATTAGGACTATAGTATTAGAGACGATAGAGTATATAGATAATATATATATTGTGGGTTATCTATAGTATATACCATATTTATTAATATTATATATATATGGTTATATTATATGTTGTAGATACTACTATTATTATGGGTTATTAAGTATTTGTATAATAGTTGGTGTATATAGTACGTTAGTACATATATATATAGGCGTCTATTATAATAAATATATAATATATATTGTGTGTTATTGTGTTTACTTGTATATGTTGGTGAGTGTATATATTTTTTAGTGTGTCTGTTATAATTAAGTGGTTGTTGAGATAAATAATGATTGTTTAGTGTTATTTTATCTTTATTATATGTAACAATAGTATACGCATTACATATATATAAATATAATATATAAATATTTTTTTTTATTTTTTTTTTATCTATATATTGATAGTTATATTATATTATATTATATTGTATATCTCTATATATATATGTTATATATTAGTGATATGATATATTATTAGTTATTTTATATATGTTTATCAGATACACATATTTGATTAAGTACGTTATATTATATATATTATTTTATTATATAGTATTTATATATTTATATATATATGTATATTTATAGATATATATAGTATATATATATATAGTATTAATAATATATATATGTATCTATTTTATTTATTTTGTTTTTGTGGTTTATATTTATATTATATATTAGCTATATTTTTATGGTGTATTTAATCTATTATTAAGGTGTATGTAATCTGATTTTTAGTATCTAATATATATTGATGTAGATGTTTACAGTCTGATAGATTTTTATTTATAATTTATTGTAATTTAGAAGTAATATTTATTTGTTTATAGTATATATAAGTAAGAAAGAGTAGTAGTAAGTTTATATAATATAAGAGTAGAGATAATGAATTAGAAAGATGAATAGAAACTGATGTGAAGAGAAAGATTATTTTTTTTCATCGTATGTGTATGCTGTATATTATATGATAGAGATGTAGATTAAATAGTATTTTGAGTATTCTGATCTGATGTGTTTAAAGAGAAAAGTAATAAGTCTGGTTATATATTATGATTTGTCGATCATATTTTCCTTATCCTATTATTTATTATAACACGAGAAATGTCAGGAGATAATAGAAAATGATAAGAGAGTTAGTGTATAGATTAGAATGAAATATACAAGCGCAAGAGCATTATGACCTTTGTGAAAAGATGAGAACATATCAGACATATAATTGGAGAAGGAATGTACGAGATATGCGCTCCTACTCCATCAACTCAGTATATGTAAAAGACAGATTTAAATATGTCTTCCTCCGATGATCTCCTCACCAAAATAATCTCATTAATCTTCAGATGATATTTTATTTGATTACTTAAATATCATTAATTAGCAGTATTGCCCTTCCATAACATCATCGTCGCTGCTTATCTTGTAGCTATATACATTATCTTAGCTAGCTGGCTAGTGTATGTGTGTCTATTGATTTTTTTCTTTCTATGTCTCCTTATATCTCATATATTTATGGTGCTACTATGATTTATTTCAAATCGATTCACTTAATATATTTTCATTATGATTCATATTACTATCATACTAGTTAATATCAGTCATTTTTTCTATTTGGTAAATTGAGGGTGTTGTATTTACTTTTATTATATAATTTTTTAAGATACTTTTTAGGAACCTCCCTAGCGGGGATGTGTATTATAAATTTTAACTTGCTGCCAATCATAATATTGATATTCGTCCTTGTTCATCTGCTTCTTTATTAGATTATCTTTGTCTTCTTGTGTTTACGCGATTTTATTCGCAATTTTTTATCATATTTAATGCATCGTAGCGGGAAGCGAAGCGAGAGGAAAAGCGCTCGGGAAAGCGCGCCGGGCCGCCTCTCTCTCCTCGGCCGCCGTCAGGAGGTGAAGTACCACTGGCGGGTTGCGGAGGTCCCTTCTTCCTTCCCTTCTTCTCTTTCATCGTTCCTCCCTCCCTCCTTCCTTCCTTGTTTATGCTCATTATTGCCTAATTATCTGCGATTCCTCCGCAAGTCATGTCCTCTCATCTTCGGTTCATCCTCCTGCGCCAAGAATTCTTTAGTGGCGCCCCTTCGCAGCGCGCGCCCTTGCTCCCGCCGGAATTCGCCCACGCCCCCGCCCGCCTCCTTTCCTCGCTCTCCTGCTCAAGCACTCAAGCTTTCATTCAATAATTCATTCATACACACGTGTCCTCATTTACTCAGTTGTGCGCTTACTCATACACTCACACCTTTACTCCCCCCCCCCCCTTCTCCGTCCCTATCCAGCCCCCTTTACTCCCCAGGACAGATTTATGCATAATTTATTCTAGTGGAAATTAAAGACTAAAATTGTGTTTTTAGACTTGAAGGAATTAATTATTTCGACTGTTGGGAAATACCACTTTTCGTATACAATTTAGAAGTGAAAGTACAGATAGTTTTATTATTTTTATTAATCGCTGATACTAATGGTTAGAAAATGCGATTTGTTTACTTATGTTTTATTAAACACCTAGATGTGTGGAAGGATCTGCGCGCTTTGTAATTTTTGAATGAATCCTTTGGACTCGGAAAATGCAGTGCATGTTGTTTTTTGATTACTTAGAGTACTGAAAAATACTAAGGTTTTGTCATTTTTAGTATTTTTTTTTGTGAAACACAATTTTTTTTTTCTGTGTTCATTTGTTAGTCTAACGAAAAATATATAGAGCTTTGCATGTTTTTTTTATTATTATTATTCACTCAGACGTAAAAACAACAACAAAAAAACACAAATCGATGTCACTAATCGTTTCTTCTCTTTAATTCCAGGTGAGTGCTTCCCCTCCGCTGGCGGTGAGGAGGTCCGTGGTGCTCTGTGAAGGTGACGGTGACGGTGCTCTGTGAAGGTGACGGTGGCGGTGAATGTGAGTGGGGGGGGGGGCATTGATGAATGTGTTAATGGGGAGGGGGGCTAATGAGGATTATGATGGTGTTGAATGTGAGAGTGTGGGTGCTATTGATGATTATTGTGATATTGAAGGGAAAGATATCTAGTTTGGATGAATATATTTTTGTGAGTCAATGTCAAAATTTGCATCTAGACTCTATTTTTTACCTGTGTATGTGTGTAGGTGCGTATGTATACACGTATGTATTTATAGATATGTCTGCAAGTCTTTATGTACGTTCGCTCGTGCACACGTGCGTATCTCTGAGTATATTGTTGATGAGAAAGAGACAAAGAGTTCTTCGTTCTGGAATTCGTGACTCTGGCATTACAGTTCTTTGCGGGCGTGCCGTGGAGAGCCGGCATTCGTGTTGCCATTTCCAACGCAAATTGGCACCTCTTGGGGCTGCGTCTGCCTTATTACAAGCCACAGGTGCGATGCCTTTATTGCGTTCCTACGATTGAGTTAAATAAGATGTTTCTTCCTGAGATCTCGGCGGTGCCCGCATCTCGCTGGCATCTTGTCACGCTGACTTTGATCTCCCCGTCCTACACCCCGTGCCCACCCCACACCCCATACATCCATCTCCCGTCCTTACACCCGTGCCCACCCCATCTCCCCGTCCTTACACCCCGTGCCCACCCCATCTCCCCGTCCTTACACCCCCGTGCCCACCCCATCTCCCCGTCCTTACACCCCGTGCCCACCCCATCTCCCCGTCCTACACCCCGTGCCCACCCATCTCCCCGTCCTTACACCCCGTGCCCACCCCATCCCCGTCCTTACACCCCGTGCCCACCCCATCTCCCCGTCCTTACACCCCGTGCCCACCCATCTCCCCGTCCTTACACCCCGTGCCCCCCCCATTTCCCCGTCCTTACACCCCGTGCCCACCCCATCTCCCCGTCCTTACACCCCGTGCCCACCCATCTCCCCGTCCTTTCCCACCCCGTCCCCGTCCTTACACCCCGTGCCCACCCCATCTCCCCGTCCTACACCCGTGCCCACCCCATCTCCCGTCCTTACACCCCGTGCCCACCCCATCTCCCCGTTCTTACACCCCCCCATCTCTGTTTTTCTCACCCCGGCTCCCTTTCTCCCTTCCCCTTCACCCTTCCGTCTCTCCTCTGTTATTCCCATCTCCCTTCCTCAACTTTCCCTCTCCTATCCCAGCATCATCTCCATCTCCCCCTTCTTTCACCCCTACCTTCCCCCTCCCAGCCCCATCTTCCCCCTTCATCTCCCCCCCCATCCCCCTTCTACTCCAAACATCGTCCGCGCCCCTATCTCTCTTGCCCGACACCCCAGCATCACCTCATTACCCCCCTCCCCCATTATTCCTTCTCCCTATGACACGCCCTCCCCTATCCACCCTATTTCTTCCCACGGACCACGCCGTTCTCCAGGTGTCATGGGGGGGGAGGGGGTCGAGATACGCTGGGTGAGAGGGAGACGAAAAGGGGGGAAGAAAAGGACTGGGAGAGAGGATCAGGAGGGGGTAAAAGGGGGAGATAGGAAGTAGGAATTTAGGGGGAAGGGTAGTGGAGTAGAGAAGGAGAGTAGACGGGTGGACGCGGAAGGGGAGGGCGAAGGAAAGGGAGAGGGAAGAAACGGGGAAGAAGAGAAGTACTAAGAAAGAGTGAGGGAAAGAGAGAAGTAATAAGGAAGAGGCATGGAAAAGAGGGGAAGGAAAGGAAAGGGAACGTTAGAGAAGAGACGAGAGGAGAGGAAGGAGAGAGAAGGGAGTGTCTGTGGGGAAGGGGGCGGGGTGGGAGAAAGTGGGGTGGGGAGTGGGCGGGGGAGAGGCGCGAGGGATGTTGCAAGAGCGCGGAACAACAGCAGAGCAATTGACACGCGATAATGAAGGCGAGAACGAGTGCCGGGGCGACGAGGGTCCGCCGATGCTCGCGCGGCGGGGGTCGAGCGGCCGTCGTTGCAGAGGTTGCTGCATGCGTTGCATCCGGCGCCGCTTGCAGTGGAGGTGACTGAGCGCTGCGAAGGCTGGGAAGACGAAGAGGAAGAGGAGAGAGAAAGGAAGAGAGAAGAGAAAGAGAGAGATAGAGAGAAAGAAAGAAGAGAGGACAGGCTGCGTTCTGGTGGAGAATGAATTGGGGAGGGGGGGTAGGTTGGTGAGGGTGAAGTGTTAGAGAGGGGGGGGGGGTAATAAATAATATGTTTTATTGTTATTGTTATTCTTGTTGTGGGGAGAGGGGGATGGTGGGGGTGGAGTGGGGTATGCGTCAGGTGCGATTGGGGTTTTGTTGGTAATACGAGTGAAGGGAGTACATGGTGTGTGTGAGTATGTGTGGTGTGTGTGTGTGTGTGTGTGTGTGTGTGTGTGTGGTGTTGTGTGTGTGTGTGTGTGTGTGTGTGTGTGTGTGTGTGTGTGTGTGTGTGTGTGTGTGTGTGTTGTGTGTGTGTGTGTGTGCGTGTGTGTGAACACGAGAAAGAATGCTCAAGAGGAGAGAGAAAGAGAAAGGATATTTGCTCTACATAATAAGCAGCTAGATAGACACTTACAAAAAAGGGACGAAATAGGGGCTTGGAACATTATTAGATGTAGTTACAGATAGCAAATGCGAGAGTAAGACAGCGGAGAGAGAGCGAGAGCAAGAGAAAGAGAGAGATAGAAAGAGAGAAAGAGTCAGAAAGAGAGATAGAGACAGAAAGAGATATATATAGAGAGATAGAAAGAGCGAGAGAGAGAGAGAGAGAATAGAAAAGAAACAGAGTGATTGAAAAGACAATGGGAGCCAAGAGAGAGAGAGAGAGAGAGAGAGAGAGAGGAGAGAGAGAAGAGAGAGAGAGAGAGAGAGAGAGAGAGAGAGAGAGAGAGAGAGAGAGAGAGAGAGAGAGAGAGAGAGAGAGAGAGAGAGAGAGAGAGAGAAGAGAGAGAGAGAGAGAGAGAGAGAGAGAAGAGAGAGAGAGAGAGAGAGAGAGAGAGAGAGAGAGAGAGAGAGAGAGAACTTCGGAATGGGATAGAATTACTAATCCAAGAATCGAATGATGATAATGATAACGATGACAAACAAATAGTATTGGTTATAAATGTAGTAAAATTAACAGAATAGAAGAGGAAGGGAGTAAGATACGGGAAAGGAAGAACTGGAAATGGGAAGAGAGAGGGGAAATGGGAGAGGGAGAGGGGAGAGGAGGGTAACGGGAAAAGAGGGAGAAGCAAGATAGGACGTGACGAAAGAGGACATTCTAAGCAGCAAGCAAAACGGTGCAAAGGTCTACTGGATTTTGACCTTAAATATCTCACGTTACGAATACCGTCAGCACACGTTCACTTATCCTGTACGTTCATTGGCTCTAGCTTGGATACGAAAAAAGGTGCCTGTTGCTTAAGAGAAAGTTCGAGAAGGACATTTTGTTGATGAGTGAGGTCACACGTGTTTTCATGTGATATTTAGCCATAAACCAGAGTGAATTTAGAATGTTACCAAATGGAGATTGATATTGACATATTGATGGTATGTAATTATGTTTTGTAATTTTGTATCAGAAGGAAAAGTGAAGGATTTAATTTTGTTCTTTTTGACTGATGACTTAGTGATTTATTAAAATAAATGCTTTTTGATTAGAATATTTGAATTCGAGCTTTGATGCATGTTTATATCCCGTGATGGTAGCATAAGGGATAGAAAAAGGGAGGAAGAGGGGAAGAGAGAGAAAGGGCATAAGGAAGAGAGAGAAAGGGCATAAGGAAGAGGGGGAGAGGAAGAGAGAGGAAGGGCATAAGGAAGAGGGAGAGGGGAAAAGAGAAGGGACATAGGGAAGCGGAAGAATGTAAGAAGGCTGAGCTGAAAGGGTGTGAAGTGGGAAGCAAGAAGAGCGGATGTTGCGAGTGGGGAGAGGATAGGATAAAGGAAGGGAGAAAGATAAGGGAAAAAATGGGCAAGGAGTGGGGGAAGAGGAATGGAGAGAAAGGGAGAGACGAAAAGCGATATTGATGGAAAGGATGAAGAAGGGAGAGAAAGGAGCATGGTAAGGAGGGAGAGGGGGAGAATGTAGAACGGCGAGAAGGGAAAATAATTCAGTGAAAAACACAGAAGAGAGAATACAGAAATGAAGAAAAATTAGAAGTAGAAGGTAGAAGGACAACGAGAAATGCGTATGGGGGTAGGGGGGAAGGGAGAACGATAACTCACAAGGTAAACGAAGTGAACGAGGTGAAGGAAGTGAACGAGGTGAAGGAAGTGAACGAGGTGATGGAAGTGAACGAGGTGAAGGAAGTAAATGAACGTGAACGAGGTGAAGGAAGTGAACGAGGTGAAGGAAGTGAACGAGGTGAAGGAAGTGAACGAGGTGAAGGAAGTGAAAAGGAAGTGAAAGGAAGTGAACGAGGTGAAGGAAGTGACCGAGTGAAAGGAAGTGAACGTGACGAACGAGGTGAAGGAAGTGAACGAGGTGAAGGGAACGAAGCGAGGTGAAGGAAGTGACGAGGTGAACGACTGAACGACGGAGTGAAGAACGTGAACGAGGTGAAGGAAGTGAACGAGGTGATGGAAGTGAACGAGGTGAAGGAAGTGAGTGAGGTGAACGAAACTCAGCGAGAATGGCCATGCCGGGGCGTCCGGGCGGTGGTTTCGGAGGGGTTTTCGAGGCGCGGTGGAGGCGGTGAACAAGAGGGGGGGGGGGGCGTAGGGTCTTTTATCAGATCCTTAAGCTGGGAGTTTTTTTGACGTTTTTTTTTTTTTTTTTTTTATTCCTTTCGTTTTTTAAAAAATATTTTTGGACTTCGTTTTGATTTGTTTGTATTATTGCTGAAGGAATTATTGTCGTTGTTCATCTTTTTCTTCTTCCTCTCCTCCTTCCTCCTTCCTTCTTCTTCTTCTTCTTTTCTTCTTTCTTCTTCTTCCTCTTCCTCTTCCTCTTCTCCTCCTCCTCCTTATTCCTCGTTGGGTACAGCCTGGACCGGCTCTACGGCAGCCTCTTATGCAAGCTGACAATCCAAAGAAGTGACGGCCCCAGTAGTTTATGCAGGTAACTCATGTCTAACCACATGTCACTGCCTCGCTAACTCATTGCAAAGTACATGTCATTGGCCAGGTAACTCGATGCAAAATACCTGTCACTGCCCAGGTAATTTTTGGCAAACTACCTGTCACTGCCCAGGTATCTCGAGTGCCAGTCATTATGGGTCGGGCGGGGGATGCCAGCGGGACCTGCTGCTTCGGGTCGGCGCCGGGACAGGAGGGGTGGGATGGGGTCGGGGGGCGTGGGGGTGTGGGATGGTCGGGGGGACGTGGTGGGGGGAGGGGGGGCGGGTGGGGGTGGGATGGGGTGAAGGGGGGGGTGTGGGGGGCTATTAAGAGGTAAGTCTCTGGGGCAGCGGATTTTGTTTGTTTTGTTTGTTTATTGTGTCCTTTTCCTCACTTTTGTGTGTGTGTTTTTTTTTATACTTCTCTCGTTTCGTTTCTGCTTCTTTTTTTTCTTCTTCATCTTCATCTTCTTTCCCTTCTTTTTTTTTTCTTCTCCCTTTCTTCCGCTTCTCTGACGTTTATATTTAGATTTGAAATGACAGATAATATTATCATACTGCAATAAAATCGAGAGATAGAACCACAGGTCTGCAACGGAGCGTGACGTCACGCGCGAGACGACCCCCCCTTTCCTTCACCCCCCCTCCCCTCTCCACCATTCCGCGCTCGCTTTTCCGGCCATTCATTTTCCGACGTGGCAACTCGAGCGCGAGATGACCGGGTAATAATTAGCGAAGTGTGTGTTACTCTGCGCCGAATGACGTCATGCATGCGATGCTTTCTACGAGCTAGGGAGGAGGGGAGGAGGTAGGAGAGGGAGGGGGGAGGAGGGAGGAGAAGGGATTGGGGAGGGTGGAGAGGAGTGAGGAGGGAGGAGAGAGGAGAGGGGTGGGGGAGGGGAGAGGGGATGGGTAGGGAGGAGAGGGGTTGGGGAGGGTAAGAGGGAATTGGAGAGAGAGGAGAGGGGGTGTAGAGGGAGGAGAGGGGAAGGTAGATGACGAAGGGGATGGGTAAGGGGAAAAGGCTAGGAGAGAAGGGGGAAAAGGGTGGAGAAGGAAAAGAAGAAAAGGATTTAGAGGATAGAAGGGAGATTTAGACGAGGGAGGGGGAGTGGGAGGAAAGGGGAGATGAATGGGTACAAAAGGGAGGAGATAAGGAAGAAAGGAAGAGGAAGGTACAAAAAAGATAAGGGGAAAATGAAAAAATATTTATATAATTGAGAAAGTGAGAGGATAGGATAGGGGAACAAGAAGCGAGGGAAGAATTTGGAAATAGAAGAAAAAAGGGGGAAAAAAGGAAAAGAAATTAACGCGATGAGATAGTAAGCGCCGTGTTGTGGTCGGGGCGCGTCACTTCCGCGAGATTACGCAAAGGGGGCGTCGGCGAGGCTGGGGCTGGGGGTGGGTGGGGGATGAGGGGGAGGGAAGGGGGGGTGTGGGGGGAAAGCTGAGGGAAGGGAGAGGGGGAAAATGAGGCAAGGGGGAGAAAGGAAGGGAGGGGGGGGAAAATCGAGGGAAGAGGGAGGAGAAAGGAAAGGGAGGAGGGAGATTTGGGGGTAAAGATTGAGGAAAGAGGGAAGGGAGAAGGGAGGAAGGAGGGAAGGATATTTGGGGAAGCGATTGAGGGAAAGGGAGAAGAGAGAAAAATTAAAGGAGTGAGGAAGGGGAATGGGAGGAGGGAGGGAAATTGAGAAAGGAGGGAGCGGGAAAGGGAGAAGAGAGAAAGATTGTAGGAAGAGCAAAGGGGAAAGGGAAAATGAAATAAGGGGGGAAAGATTGGTGGAAGAGGGAGGGGGAGGGAGATTCAGGGAAAATAAAAGCTGAGGAGAGAGAAAAGGAATGGAGGGATTGAAGGAGGAAAGGGGGGGGGAGAGGGGAGGAACAAGAGTAAATAGAGGGAGGGAATGTCGAGGGGAGGGAGAAAGAGTAGGTGGGAGGAGGGAGAAGGATGCTAGACCGAATTTGGGGGGGGGGGGCAGAGTGCCGATGGAGGGCCTGGTGGAA
>NW_020870162.1:266144-276144 GCF_003789085.1 Penaeus vannamei | reverse complement strand
GCCAGGCCGACTCAACCCAGTCCATCCTAACTCAGCCCAACCCAACCCAGGCCAACCCAACCCAATCCAAGCCAGGCCGACTCAACCCAGTCCATCCTAACTCAACCCAAGCCAGGCCAACCCAACCCAATCCAAGCCAGGCCGACTCAACCCAGTCCATCCTAACTCAACCCAAGCCAGGCCAACCCAACCCAATCCAAGCCAGGCCGACTCAACCCAGTCCATCCTAACTCAACCCAAGCCAGGCCAACCCAACCCAATCCAAGCCAGGCCGACTCAACCCAGTCCATCCTAACTCAACCCAAGCCAGGCAACCCAACCCAATCCAAGCCAGGCGATTCAACCCAGTCCATCCTAACTCAACCCAACCCAACCCAACCCAAGCCAGGCCAACCCAACTCCCAACCCAACCCAAAGGCCTCTCAACCCCAACTTATACCCAACCCTATCCAACTCAATCCAAGCCGACCCATCCCAACCCAACCCAATCCAAGCCAGGCCGACCCAAGCAACCCTAAAGCCAACGAGAGCCAAGCCAACCCAAAACCCCGCTTCCGAGACGCGCCGAGTGACGCAACAGCGCCGTCACGTGATGATGTGCGAAGAGTGTGTGCGTACCTCTTGTATCTCTCTCGGGCGTCGCTTCCGCTGCCTGGCCCTCAGCAGGTAGACGCCGCCTTCGCACTTGTTTATGGGTGTGGGGTGAGGGGGAGGGATGGAGAGGAGGTGTGTGTGGGTAGGTGGGAAGGAGGGAGGGAGGGAGGGAGAGAGGGAGGGAGGGAGCTAAGGAGGGTGGGTGGGATGGTGGGTTGGTAGGTGGGTGGAAGGAAGTGTGTTAGGGAGGTGTGAGGGTGTGTGAGAGAGGATGAGTAGGTGGGTGGGAGGGTGGGGGGATAGGAGGGAGAAGAGAATGGGTGGTGGGAGGGAAGAATGGAGATGGGGAAGGAAGGGGAGGAAGGGCGAAAAAAGGGGAGAGGGGTGACGGGGGAGGAAAGGAGGGAAGGGGGGAGGTAGGGAAGGGAAGGAGGTAGGGAAGGGAAGGAGGGAGGGGATGGAAGGGAGATGGGTGGGAACGGGGACATGATGGGATGAAATGAGAGTCATTAGGAGGGGGAGCTGGAGAGTAGGGAGTAGGTAGACCGGAAAGATTGCAAGGAAGGTGGCAGGGAACAGAAAAGGGATGGAATGGAGAGAGAGAAAAGAAAAGAAAGAATTAAGGGTTGAATATGAAAACAAACCTAAGTACGCATAGTCCGGATGTATATGTCTGTCTGTACGTGTGTCGGCGTGCGACCTTAGCCTCTCGCGTCCGCTTATCGTCAGGAGGCGACGTGTCACAGCCTCCAGGGCCAGTTTTTTCCCGACGCTGCGGGAGCGGGAAAAACGCGAGGTCTTGGCAGGACGCCCCCACTGCCGGGTCCATGACGGATTCCTGCTTTTTTGTTTGGGCTTCTGTTGCTGGAGCAGCAGCAGGAGTAGTAATACTGCTAGTAAAAGTAGTGGTAGTGGTAGTTGTTGTAGTAGTAGTGGTGGTGGCAAAAGTAGCAGTCGTAGTAGTAGTAGTGGTAGTGGTGGTAGTAGTCGTGGTAAGTGTAGTAGTTGTAGTAGTCGTAGTAGTAGTAGTTGTAGTAGTGGTATTAGTAGCAGAAGTCGTAGTATTTTTAGTGGTAGTGCTAGTAGTAGTAGTTATTGTTGTTGTTATTATTGTTATTGTTATTGTTAATGTTAATGTTCTTGCTGTAGTAGTTCATGTTACTGTTGCTGTTGCGCGTGTGTGTGCGTGCGCATGTTTTGTGGGTGTTGATCTTTTCGTGTGCGTGATGGTATGTGACCCTTTACGGAATATAGTTTTGTTTTATTCGCATTTTTCTGGACTTGTCCTGTATGCGCCCTTTCCTTTTTCTTTCAGCATCGAAGTTTTTATTGTTTGCCGCGGACGTGTTCATTATTTTTGTTATTATTGATATTATTATTATTAGAGAGAGAGGAGAGGAGTGAGAGGAGAGGAGAGAGAGAGGAGAGGAGAGGGAGTGAGGAGAGGAGAGGAGAGGAGTGAGAGAGAGGAGAGGAGAGGAGAGAGAGAGGAGAGGAGAGGAGAGGAGAGAGAGAGGAGAGGGAGGAGGAGAGGAGAGGAGAGGAGAGAGAGGAGAGGAGAGAGAGAGGAGAGGAGAGGAGAGAGGAGGAGAGGAGAGAGTGAGAGGAGAGGAGAGGAGTGAGAGAGAGAGAGGAGAGGAGAGGAGAGGAGAGGAGTGAGAGGAGAGGAGAGGAGAGGAGAGGAGTGAAGAGGAGAGGAGAGAGAGGGAGAGAGGGAGAGGAGTGAGAGGAGAGGAGAGAGAGGGAAGAGAGGAGAGAGAGGGAAGAGAGGAGAGAGAGGGGAGAGAGGAGAGAGAGGGAAGAGAGGAGAGAGAGGGAAGAGAGGAGAGAGGGGAAGGAGAGAGAGGGAGAGAGGAGAGAGAGGGAAGAGAGAGAGAGAGGAAAGAGAGGAGAGAGGAAGAGAGGAGAGAAGAGGGAGAGAGAGGGAGAGGGGAGGAGGAGAGGAGAGAGAGGAAGAGAGGAGAGAGAGGAGAGAGGAGAGAGAGGGAAGAGAGGAGAAGGAGAGGGAGGAGAGAGGGAGAGAGAGGGAGAGAGGAGAGAAGGAGGAGAGAGGAAGAGAAGAGAGGGAGAGGGAAGAGAGGGAGAGAGTGAGGAGAGAGAGGAAGAGGAGAGAGAGGAGGAGGGAAGAGGGGGAAGGAGAGGGGAGAGAGGAAGAGAGATGGGAAGGAAGAGAAGGGAGGAGGAGAAGAGGAAGAGAGGAGATGAGAGGGGAAGGGGTGAGAGGAAGATAGGGGGGGAGGGGAGAGAGGAGGAGGAGAGAAGAAGAGAAGGGAGAAGGAGGAAGAGGAAGAAGAGGGAAGGAAAGGAAGGGAAGGAGGAAGGATAGGAGGGAGGAGGAAGGAAGGAAGAGAGAAGGAAGAAGAAAGGATAGACAGAAAGAAGAAATAAGATAGAAGAAAGATAAGAAAGAAGAAAGAGGAGGAAGGAAGGAAGGAGGATGAGAGAGAGAGAGAAGGAAGAGAGACGAGAGAGAGAGAGAGAGAGAGAGATGAGAGAGGAGAGAGAGAGAGAGAGAGAGAGAGAGAGAGAGAGAGAGAGAGAGAGAGAGAAAAGGAGGGAGGGAGGAGGAGAAGAGAGAGAGATAAAGAGTAACAAAGAAAGAGAAGGGAAGAATGAAAGAGTGGAGCAAGGGTAAAAAAAAACAACAGAAACTCTATCCAGATAACACACCGCTCGAGGAAGATATAGATCACTATCTAATCATCATAATTGCAGAACATGAGTCGAGGAGCGGCTGCCGTCCGTCATCTCTCCGGATGCGAAGGTTTGGCAAGCTAGACAAAGAATAAAAACGAAGATTAGATAAATAAGATTAAATGAAAAGGCAATATGAAAACAAGAGGGGAAGTCAATCCCAGCCAAGCTACACCAAGGAATATAAAACCAGAGATTCAAGGCAGACAAATGGGATCCAACTCAACCCAGACCAAGACAAACCAAATCAAATAAAATCTAAGCATTCGAATCAAATTAAGGCAAACTAGACTAAGACAAGCCAAACCAAAGTAAGCCTAGTCATACCAAGCCAAACCAAATCTAACCAAATCAGAAAAAAAACATAAATGAACATGTACTAACAACCAACAACAACAAAAAAAGTGTAATAGAACAAAACAAAACAAGGTTGGACAGGTGGGCAGAGGGAGAGGTCTGGGCAGGTGGGCGCGGTGGGCGGGTGCCTCCGTGACCCACTTGGCGGCCGGTTGACCCAGTGGCAACCGGTTCGGCGCGGGAGGACGGGCGGCCGAGGCTTCTTCATGTCACGGGGTCGCCGCCGCTGGTCGGGTTCCTGCGCGGAAGAAACCCAGCGGAGTTTAGACCGACTGCGTTTGTTTGACGGAGTTTGCTTGTCATGGCCGGAAGAAGTGACGTCGGAGAGGCGGTTCCGTGAGAACTCTCACTTGGAACTGACTCTTTGAGGGAACTGACTGCACTAACTGACTCCTGGAGTGAACTGAAGCTGCGTCAACTGACTCCTCGCATGAACTGACTGTTTGCATTTACTGAATCTGCGTCAACTGACTCCATGCATGAACTACAATCTTCTACAATGCATGCGTCAATCTTGTCATCTTTTGCAAAAAAGAAAAAGAAAAAATGCGGGAATTGAGGTTGAAAATTGAGGTTGAGGGTAATTTTCGCGTATTGTATGTCTGACGAGGAAGTGAAACGGTTGGCGAAGGCTTTGTGCAGTTTCACCGTTTTCTGTTTCTTTATCTCTCTCTTTTTGCTCTAGGTGGCAGGGAAGCACAAAAGGGAGAGAGAAAAAGTGTGAGAAAGAGAGAAGAAAAGGAAGTAAGGATAGAAACGAGCGAGAGAGAGAGAGAGAGAGAAGACGAGAAAAAAGCGAAGGGTGAGAAGCGGAAATGCGAGAGCACCCTGGGGGTAGGGTAGGGGGTAAGTAAGGAAAGGGTCGATTAGAGATTGACTTTTGCTTTTAGCGTTGGCTGGATTGACTGCAGTCATGAGAGGCCGGCGCTGGCTTCTCGCTAGGCCTCTCTGTTAGTCTTTTAGCCCTTTTGTCTGTCTTTTTTATCTCCTTCGTTTCGTCTCCTCTCTCTCTCTTCTCTTCTCTCTCTCTCTCTCTCCTCTCTCTCTCTCTCTCTCATCTCTCTCTCTCTCTCTCTCTCTCTCTTCTCGTCCTCTCTCCCTCTCCCTCTCTTCTCTCTCTCTATCCTCTCCTCTGCTCTCTCATCTCTTCTCTCTCTCTCTCTCTCCTCTCTCTCTCTCTCTCTCTCTCTCTCTCTCTTCTCGCTCTTCTCTCTCTCTCTCTCTCTCTCTCTCTCTCTCTCTCTGCTCTACTCTCTCTCTCTTCTCTCTCTTCTCTCTCTCTCTCTTCTTCTCTCTCCTTTTTCTCTCTCTCTTTTTCTCTTTCTCTCTCCTCTCTCTCTCTCTCTCTCTCTCTTTCTCTCTCTTTCTCTCTCTTCTCTTTCTCATCTCTCTCTCTCTCTCTCTCTCTCTCTCTCTCTCTCTCTCTCTCTCTCTCTCTCTCTCTCTCTCTCTCTCTCTCTCTCTCTCTCTCTCTCTCTCTCTTCTCTTTCTCTCTCTCTCGTCTCTACTCTCTCTCTCTCTCTCTCTCTCTCTCTCTCTCTCTCTCTCTCTCTCTCTCTCTCTCTCTCTCTCTCTCTCTCTTCTCTCTCTCTCTCTCTCTCTCTCTCTCTCTTCTCCTCCCCTCCCTCCCTCCCCTCTCCCTCCCTGCCTCTCCCTCTCCTCTCTTCTCTCACCGCCCCTTCTCGCTCCACTCCCTCTCACGTCCATCTTCACGTCCTCTCTTCCCTTTCCCTCCTCTCTCTCCCTTCCTCCCAACCCTCTTCCCATTCTCCCCCTCCCTCCCCCTCTCCCCATCGCCCTAAAAAAGCTGCTGTTCCATCCGGATTTATTTCATCAACCTCGCCTGGGGGTCAGGGCGCGGAGGTTAAGGATGGTGGGTGAAGAGCTAAGCGCGAAGAAGAGGAAGGAGAAAGAAGAAGAAAATGGAATAAAGTACATATGCAGAAATAGAGATGGAGAAAAGGATGAAGCGAGAAGGGAGAAGAAAGCAGATGAGAGGAGGAAAGGATGAGGAAGAACAAAGCAGGAATAGGAGAAGGCAGAAGAAGCGAGAAAAAAAGGAAAGAAAAGAATTAGAAAAAAATAGGGCAAAATTGAGAAGGAATAAAGGAAGTAAATTTACGCAAAAGAAAATAATGGAATAGAAACGGAAAAAAGATGAATAGTAGACACGAAACGGGAGAAACCTGAGAACACATTATATATTTTAAAGATCGAAAGGAAGAGAGCGGGGACAAATAAATTTTCTTTGCTTTTCGCCCTTCCCTCCCTCCCCCCATCCCCCCTCCGTTGCGTTACTCGGGAGCCTGCGCCGTTGACGCCTGTTTTTCCAGCAGAACTATTGTCGTTTTGCTTTGTGATTTGTATTGTTTTTTCGTCTTGTTTGTTGTTTCTATAGGCAGTCGTTATAGAAGGTGTTTGGNTCCACGAGACCACTCGCAACTACACCACGATCTACCCTGATGGAATAAAATGGCCGCGTGTACCAATTTTTGTTCACCGTCGCCTGTCTAATTGTTTATAGGTCTTTGGGATAATATTTATGTGTGCCGTCTTGATATATATGTTCAGGTAGAAATATTACCCGTGTTCAGTGGGGTCGTGCTGTGCGTGTCTCGGCAGTCGTGACGGAGTCTTCTACTCTTTCTTCGTTTCGTCTTCGTCTTCGTCTTCGTCTTATATTATTTTTCGTCTTCTTCTTATTATTTTTCTTTCGTCTTCTTCTTCTTCTTCTTCGTTTTCTTCTTATTATTATTTTCTTCTTCTTCTTCGTCTTCTTCGTTTTCTTCTTATTATTTTCTTCTTCTTCGTCTTCTTCTTATTATTTTCTTCGTCTTCTTCTTCTGTCTTCATCATCTTCTTCTTCGTGTTCTTGTTCTTCTTCATTTCTTCTTCTTATTTTATTATTATTGTTTTTCATGCTTCTTCTTCGTGTTCTTGTTCTTCTTCATTTTGTTCTCTTCTTTTTATTATTATTTTCATGTCGTCTTCTCCTTCTTCTTTATTTTCATCTTCTTCATTTTCCTTTCCTCTTCTTCTCCTTCTGTTATTAGATCAATCCTTTTCATCCTCATCTTTCTACTCCCTTCCCTCCTCCTCATCTCCTTTTACTCTTCTTCTTCTCCGCCCTCTTCCTCCTCCTCTTCTTCTTCTTCCTCTTCCTCTTCTTCTTCTTCCTCCTCCTCCTTCTTACTCATCTTCTTCTCCTACTTTCTTACTGTTCTTCTTCTTCCTCTCCTCTTCTTACTCTTCTTCTACCTCCTCTTCTTTCTTCTCCTCCTCCTCCTATTCCTCTTCTTCTTCTTCTTACTCTTATTGCATATACTAAATCTTATTCGTCTTTTGTCATCACCTATTTTTGCAGGATTACAAAAGTTTTTTTTATATAATAGATAAATTATTTCTATTATTGTTCGTCTCTATATTTCCATGTTTTGTAATTTTCCTTATCATCATTATTATCATCATCATTAATAATTGCTTAATTGTATATAATAACGTTTTTTTGTTATTCAACGTATACATGTATAGAACCAGAGATCTTTAAATGTCTTTTTATGAATGAAAAGTGATGATCAAACCCTGCAAATGTGTACAAAGAAATAAAAAATAGAAATAGAAATAAAAATAGAAATAAAAAAATAAAAATAGAAATAAAAAGATAAAAATAGAAATAAAAAAATAAAAAAAGAAATAAAAAATAAAAATAGAAATAAAAATAGAAATAAAAAATAAAAATAGAAATAAAAAAAAATAAAAATAGAAATGAAAAAGATAAAATAGAAATAAAAAAATAAAAAATAAAGATTAAGAAAAAATGAGAGAATTTGCGTTTTTTGTGACAATTTTCAAATCTATCATTTATCACTGCAGGGTATACTATACTATTCCCCGTTGTAGAATATACTACAATATTTACTATAGTCTTCGCAATCTTCTATAAGAACTGGACAGGATAAGTCAGGCAACCAAGTATTTTTTTATGTTCTAAGTTATCAAGATGTAGATACTTATATAACTTTTATAAGTAATATTCTCCTATCATTTTATTTCTTGCTTCCTTCTAAGTGGATATGAGACATGCATTCATATTAAGGTATATGTAAATTGCAGTTGATATATAGATAATATTATCATTGCATTTATCATTGTGGATATTGATGCTACTATCACTACTATTATCATTATTAGTGTTTATTAATTTTCATCATCGTTATATAATCATATTATTGTTATTGTCATTACTATTATTCATACTCATTTATCTTCTTCTTCCACTCCTTTTCTTCTTCTTCTTCTTCCTCCTCTTCCCCTTCCTCCTCTCTTCTGCTTTCTTCCCTTTTCTCCTCTTCATCTTCCCCTTCCTCTCCTCCTCCTTCTCTTCTTCCTCTCCCACTTCTCCCCTACCTACCCTTCTTCCCCCATCCTCCTTCCCCTCTCCCCCCCCCCCCGCCTTTGCCCAAATACCCCTCAATCTTATCCCCTTCTATGCCAACCTTCCCTACCCTCCTCCTCCCACCCTCGCCCCCTCCCAACCCCCCTCCCAACCCTCCCCCTCCACCACCCAACCCCTCCCCCCTCCACCACCCATCCCCTCCCACCCCCTCCACTCTTCCCCCCCTCCACCACCCCTCCCAACTCCCCTCCATCCACCCCCTCCACCCTCCCCCTCCACCCCCTCCCCTCCCTCCCACCCTTCCACCACCCAATCCATCATAATTTTTTCTTGTCTCTAGGCAAGTTGTGGCGCTTGTTTGCTCTCGCCCCGCCCCCTACCCCCCTCCTCACCCCCTCCCTCTCCCCCACCCCCCCCCCCCTACCCCCACCCCATTGCGTGTGGATTTCATGCACCTGCAGAACCATAGGGTGTAAACGCACATACATGTAAAACATACCCTTCGACTACAATACATAAACAGAGGAAATACATGAATACACAGGTCTTTATGTAAATGAATGTGTACATGCCATGGGTGTGTCTGTGTATTTTTGCTGTGTGTATGTATGTATTTTGTATGCGAACTTGTGTGTGTGTGTTAATGTGTGTTATTTTTTTGTTATGTGAATTTTGTGAATGTGTGTGTTAATGTGTGTTATTTCTTTGTTATTTTTTGTTATGTGAATTTTGTGAATGTGTGTTTGTGTTAATGTGTTGCGTGTGTGTGTGTGTGTGTGTGTTGTGTGTGTGTGTGTGTGTGTGTGTGTGCGTGTGCGTGTGTGTGTGTGCGTGTGCGTGTGTGTGTGTGTGTGTGTGTGTGTGTGTGTGTGTGTGTTAATGTACGTGCATGTATGTTTGTGTGTGTGTATGTGCATGTAGACAAAATCATTTCTTTGATCACGACTTCGCCAAATATTTTTTTTTTACAAACTTCCTAATATGGTTACATCTATCTGCCGGCCAGAAAAATCTTATCCTTAAATGAAACTAGAAAATTGGACGAGCAAATGAGAAAATGAAAAAAGAAAAATAAATAATGAAAATAGAAGAGGAAGTTGAAGAAGAAAAAAAGAAGGAAAAAAAGGAAAAGAAGAAGGAAAAAAAATATATACATGAATAAAAATAATGACAAACAAAGGATTAAAATAAAATCTACAAATTCACGAGTCAAAAATTAATCCGATTTTATCAAAGACTATACAGTATAGTCTTTTGGAAATTTATAGCGATGTTCCAATATTTTGCGGTAGACAAAATATTGGAACATTGCCCGCCATACCCCTCTCTTTCATCGCCTTTCGTAAGTATCAATGGAACCAAACTGAATGCATTATAATTAACTTAAAAAAACAAAATGTACGTATGTATTTTTTTGATTGCAAATAATGATAAAGTAACAAGCGAGCTTATAAGTATTCCATATTCTGAAGTATTTACCCATACCTTGCTGATTTCTGGACGGGTGATGTGTCGAGAACGCTGACTCTCCTCACCAAAATAAACACATATATTAGATCAAATAAACGTTGACAGCTATAGTTCCCATATCAGGAACGATTTTTGAAAATGGCAAAACATATTTCCCCTATTTAGAATGACTAATTCTGCTCCTTAGTTAAGATATGACATGTGCCACGAAACTCTCATGAGCGACTCCAGGCCACCGTTCTTCCGGCAAAGGCCAACAAATTTCTCAATGTCTATTTGGCATCATAGTGCTCGGACTAATTATAAATTTCATTGTATATTACCAGAGAGATTGGAAAGCTTTGTCTAGACCACATGTCTTGGATATTTGCTTGTCATAGGTGGAGGCCTTGGCGGTCGTTTGGCAATGCATGACAGTCAATGGTTTTAAGGGATCAATAGAATTCACAAAGATTTAATTACTTTATTTTAACGAAAATTATCGTCCTA
>NW_020870162.1:239827-244827 GCF_003789085.1 Penaeus vannamei | reverse complement strand
AAAGTGAGAAAAACGGAAGGTCGCTCGCAGCCTCGTATTATCACTATCAGTCGCATCATTAGGCGTGAAAATGACCTCAATGATCTGACCTTGCTCTTCAACCCCCTACCCCCTCCCTCTCCCACGGCACCCCCCCCCCCCTTCGTCTCGCCAGGGGGTTCTGTTGATCCCAGCTGGCGGTCGTGCGCGCCACCTGAGCCCGGCTTGCTGTCTCACCCAAGCCAAAAGCGCCGACGTCGACCCTCTGCTCCGGGCTTGGTCTTGGATTTGTTCTTTCGTGTTGTTGCGTCTGCTTATTGTGTTCTCGCTTCTCCGTCTTTTATTTAAGGATTGTTTCTGTTCTGGTCTTTCTTGTTCTCTCATTTCCTTCGTGTTCTTTCTCCGGCAGATATTCTTTTGGTCATGTTCTTTCTTGTCTTCGGCTTGTGCCTTCCATTATTTGATGTTCCTTTCGTCTTGTTTTTGTTTTCGCGTCCCTTTTCCTTTTCGGCATTTCCTCTTATCTTTTGTTCTGGAATCTTCGTGTTTTTTGTGTGTTTTGTTTTTGTTGTTGTTTAGCAAGCATTCACTTTGGCTTGTTCATGTGTCTCCGCCTTATAGTTAGTGTTCGCTCAGCCATGTTTTTTCCATGCTCTCAAGTCGTCGATTTGTTTCTTCCTTTAACAGGTTTAAAATTCATCTTGTTTTTTCCCTGTCGTCACGTTTCCTTGTTCATCCCTTTAATGTCTAGTTCTCTTTGTTCATTGAAATTGTTGCCTCAGGCTCGGTTTTGCATGCGGTGACGTAGAGGACACTTCACCCTGTCCTGGCCGCTCCGAGGTGACGTCACTCTGCCGTAGCCTTGACGTCATAATCTCTTGAGTAAGAGCCTGATCCTGAGCTCGACAAGAGACCAAGAAAGGAACGTAGTGAGAAAGAATGATGAAACTAGTGAATGAATGAAATGAAGGAATGTTGTAATAAAGTAATGGATAGATAAAGCAAGGAAGGAAGCGGGCGCTCTGGAGGCCCATCGGCGGCCGTGTCTGGAGGCGCCGAGGAGAGCCGCCCGCAGACGCCTGCAGCCGGAGATCGTGCGAAATAGTGCCGTTCGAGTTGCGGAAATTCCTTTCCTCGAAGTCCTTGGGATTTCGGTTTGCGAAAAGAGCCGACGGAAAAAGGGAAAGGGACGAGGGGCGGCGGGGCGGGCGGCAGACCGCGGCTACGCCTGGCAGCCCGCTCTTGCGTGGGGGGGGGGGTGATGATGATGATGCGATGATGATAATGGTAATGATGGAGATCCTTTTCATATTAGTAGTGATAGTGATGAAAATGGAGGAAGGGGATAGGAGGAAAAACATATATATATATAATATATATTATATATATATATATATATATATATATATATATATATATATATATATAAAAAGATTTTGAGAATAGTCGAATTTAAACTAAATTTGAAAAATTACTCACCTGAAGGAAGAGAAGCGAGTCCGCGTCAGAAATGTGCCGCCCACGAGGAGCTTGTGAATGGCTGAGAACACGTGAAAGTGAATGTAAGCGGAGTCATTCATATACGCGAATGAGTGAGTGATTTTCTGAGTGATTTTGGAATTTGCAGCGGGATTCGAGACAAGAGCGAGTGGTTGCGTGATTTATTCTTTAGTGTATGTAGTTGGGGGCGGAAAGGAACTGGCCACCCAACCGCATCATCCCGAGGCTTAAGAAGCACGTTTCTGTATGAACATGTCCCCTGCATCCACTGGGATTCGGGACCAACTTTGACTCTTGATATAGTCGGCGGCACAAGGGTAGTACAGCTGTGAAAGAGAGCAGGGCATGTAAAAAGAGCACAGGTGGCAGAGATGGTGATGGAGGTGATGATTATGGTGGTTGTGAAGCTGATGGAGGTTATAGAGCCCGGTAATGGTGATGGAGGTGATGGCTGGGTGATGGATAAAATGCCGTCCGATGGGAGAATACCTTTCTTCGAGGAGGAGGTGGTGACTTGACGGAACGCAACATGTCTGAATAAGTTCATTGTAATTTGAGATATTGCCATCACCACTCTGTTAACCTGTTGATGATGAATAAGTAAATATACAAATAGGCCTAAAACACTGGTGGAGCAAGATGGTAAATCTGCACAGCGAGGAAGAATAGTGGAAGAGAGTACATAGTACATATATTGGTAATGGAGATAAGACGAAAGTAAAGCACAGAAAGTGGGGAAGAGTATATGCTTCTTCCTTCATCCTCCCTCCTCCTCCTCCTCTTACTTTTCCATCTCCTCTTTCTCTTCCTCCTCTTCCTCTTTCACCTCTTTTTCTTCTTCTTCCTTCCTCCTCCTCTTCCTCCGGCCACAGTTCCGCATTTTCCGCCCTGTGAAGAAATCGTTGATCGTCTTGCAAAGGCAGTGACGGGGATGGCGGCCGCTGTTGTTGTCGTTGTTGCAGCATGGGCGGTTGCACGCGTAAGCAGGTGCGTGCTGGCGTGAGTGTGTTTGTGCGTCGGGGCGTTGGAAACCGCGTTGGCAGTGGGACTCGGGTTATGCAAGAGATGTTGGAGGAAATGTTTTCTTTAAGTCCGTTTATGTCCAGGCAAGATGAGTGCAGACGCATGCGTAGACTTGGGGATAGACATCGGCATTGACATAGACTGAGACTTAGACTTAGACCGTAACGGTTATATACTTAAATAAGTTGTGGAATTCACTCTTTGAAACACAAAATCCTGTAATAAGAAGTACTACCGCAAAAAATCAACAGGTTTATCAAAATAAGGCGAGAATAAGAACATTTTATTTTTGAAACTGACAGTCCTAAAATTACGTTAAAATTTCCCACAATCGAGAAGATTCTATCATAAGAAAATTGTCTAAAGAACTGATGTGTAATCGCAATTTCTTAAAGCATGCGACCAATCAGACTTAGACTTTGAGAGATGGACGTGGATACCCAGGTGTAGACACATAAGCAGACACGGGCATTGATAGAGACAGCCATAAACGCATGCACAGAGATGCATAGGCATGTGCTATTCCTATGCGTGTACTATTCATAAACATGTACATTGTATGTCATAGATGATGTATCGCACATATAAACCATTTTCTCCATTTACTTTCATTATTTATTCGCGTGAACATTAACAAAGCCACACGACATTCGCATGCACGCCGCTTGCAAGCACACCCAAGAGGAAAACGAGATAGCAGATAAAAGTAGGCGTGGCGATGGGCGCGGTATGGGCGCAGCACTTTACTGTCCTCCAGGTGCGCCCACCATACTCACTCACTCACTCACTCTCTCTCTTTCTCTCTCTCTCTCTCTTCTCTCTCTCTCTCTCTCTCTCTCTCTCTCTCTCTCTCTCTCTCTCTCTCTCTCTCTCTCTCTCTCTCTCTCTCTCTCTCTCTCTCTCTCTCTCTCTCTCTCCATGTATGTATATATAAATATATATATATATATATATATATATATATATATATATATATATATATATATATATATATATATTCATTTTTTGACTTATTTATAGTTATTTATTTATTTTTTTTATTATAGTATTATTTATTTATTACTTATTTTTATTTATTTATTATTTACTTACTTATTTATATTTTATTTATGTATATGTATATGTATATGTATATGTAATATTATATATATATATATATATATATATATATATATATATATATATATATATATAATGTGCATATATACGTTATATGAGTGTGTATATAAATATATAAATGTAGAGATATAATAAGATATAAATACATGTACAGTATACCTGAATACTGTACATGTATATATGTATATGTATATGTATATGTGTATGTATGTACATATGTATGTGTATGTATTTGTGTTTCAGTGTGTATAAAAGCGTGTCCGTGCGAGCGTGCATGCGCGTGCGAATGCGATCGCTGCATATGAATATTTTTGATTAACGGATTTTCTCTTTGCAGGTACGTAAGCGGAATCGACGGAGAAGGAGGTAGTGTCCGTTGCCTCGTTGTCTTTTATTGCTGTTTATTATTTTTCATTCGATGTATTTTTCATTGTTTTCTCGCAATTCTATTTTTTTATTATTAATGCGTAATTCCATTTTGAAGATTAGTATTTTTTAGTTCCCTATTCCATTATTGTTATCACGTATTATTATTATTATTGTTGTTGTTATAACTATAATCATCGCCTGCTCCTGTAGCCCCCTCTATATCCTCCTCTTTTTCTCCTTCCTCCCCCCTCCTTCTCCCCCTCCCTCTCCCTCTCCCTCTCCCTCTCATTGTTTTTCATTGTTTTCTCGCAATTCTATTTTTTTATTATTAATGCGTAATTCCATTTTGAAGATTAGTATTTTTTAGTTCCCTATTCCATTATTGTTATCACGTATTATTATTATTGTTGTTGTTGTTATAACTATAATCATCGCCTGCTCCTGTAGCCCCCTCTATATCCTCCTCTTTTTCTCCTTCCTCCCCCCTCCTCTTCCTCCTCCTTCTCCCCCTCCCTCTCCCTCTCCCTCTCCCTCTCCCTCTCTCCTCCCTCTCCCTCTCCCTCTTCCTCTCCCCTCTCCCTCTTCCTCTCTCCCTCTCCCCATCCTCTTCCTCCCCTCCCGGCCTTCGCCATTGCTCGTGCGGTAGAGGGAGAAAGAGGAGGAAGAAGAAGAAGAAGAAGAAGAAGGAGGAGAAGGAGAATGAGGAGGATGAAGAAGAAGAAGAAGAAGGAGGACGGAGGACGGAGGAAGGAGGGCGAAGGAGGGTGGCGACGGGGCGCGTGAAACTGGATTCGCCAACGACCCGCGAGATAGCGTATCAGCCTCAGTGGGCAGTTTGGACTCGAGCAGCGGCCGGCGACACCGTTTCGGGAGCAGGGCAGGCCGGTCGGCGCGTGCTTGGGGGCGGAGTGGGCTGCCGGAAAGGGGAGGAGGAGGGAAAGGGGGGGGGGGGTAAAGGAGGGGGAAGGAAGGAAGGAGGATAAGAGATGGGGAGGAGGGAAAGGGGGGGT
>NW_020870162.1:224827-229827 GCF_003789085.1 Penaeus vannamei | reverse complement strand
GTGGATGTAGGCTTATGTGTGTTATGTGGATGTGTGTGTGTGTGTGGATGTAGGCTTATGTGTGTGTGCGTGTGTGGATGTAGGCTTATGTGTGTATGTGTATGTGTGTGTGTGTGTGAATGGCAGAATCGTATACATATCCTATACAAATCGTACATATATCCTAATCGTATACATACATATACATCCATCCCCAACATACCATAACAAAATTCCCCATTGAAAAAATATCTGCCTCAACCCTTAGCAATTTTTATCTATATTCTCAAACGAAACATCCTTCCCTTATTCCATTTATTCATTTATTCACCCTTTCTTTATTTTCACCTTTATGTCATGAATACATACGACCTTTTTTTGCCCGCTGCAGAGGGTGGCCGCTAGCAACGTCCTTTCGACCGTCTTGTCTTGCATTCCTTCAAAGGTCACTTAGTTGATCGATGTAGACACTTACCTGAAAGAAAAAAGAAAAATTTATTATTTTTGGGTTATATGATTTCCAAAAAGTTTCGGTCATTTCAAATCCTCTATGGATCTGATAGGCTTATGTGTATATAGGTCTATATTTTTTTTAACATTTTTTCTCTTTGTTTTGATTCAGAATTTGTATATAGGTCTATATATATATATATATATATATATATATATATATATATATAATATATATATATATATAATATATATATTATATATATATATATATATATATATATATATATATATATATATTTTTTTTTTTTTTTTTTTTTTTTTTTTTTTTTTTTTTTTTTTTTTTTTTTTTTTTTTTGATTCAGGAATTTGAGTGTAGACAAAACCATGTGTGGATTTACGCGTGTGAGTCTTATCATCTGCGTACACGTGTGCGACTCTGCTTTTGGAATTCGCACATGCAACGTGTCCGTAAAATTTTGCAATGGCATTTGAGGGGGAACTGGAATTCCGAATGCAATTTTGAAAGTTATCGCCGACTTCGAGTGTTGTCAAAAGGCAGATGAGCATGACGAAATATGATTCCTGCTTGGGTGCTTCTCCCCCCCTCCCCCTTCTCCCCCTTCTCCCTCTCTCATCCCCTCTCCTCCTCTCCTCCTCCACTCTTTCTTTTTTTTTTTTTCTCTCTTGCTATCTCTTGACTCTGATTTTTTTTTCTTTTTTTTCTTTCTCTATCTTTCTATCTCCCCCTTTTCTCTTTTCTCTTCTTCTTTTACTCCCTCTTTTCATCATCTTCCACCCTCTCTGTCTCTCTTTTCTCTCTCTCTCTCTCTCTCTCTTCTATCTCTCTAATTCTCTATCTTCTCTCTATTTAGCTCTTCTCTCTCTCTCTCTCTCTCCTCTCTCTCTCTCTCTCTCTCTCTCTCTCTCTCTCTCTCTCTCTCTCTCTCTCTCTCTCTCTCTCTCTCCCTCTCTTCCCTTACTCTATCTTCCCTCTCCCACTCTCCTTTGCTCCCTCTCTCCTGCCTCCTCCTCTCCCTCCCTCTCTTACTCCTCCTCCCCTTCTTATTGCCCTCTCCCTCTTGCTGCCCATTTTCTTGTCACCTTCGTCTCTCGTCCCCTCTTTCTCCTTTTCCCCTCTAATTTATGTCTCTCGCTGCCTCTATACCTTTGTCTTTTTCGTCTTTTTACTCTTTCTCTATTTTACCCTTTCGTACATTCTTCGCCTTTTCTCTCTGTCTTCTCTTTCTTCTTTATATTTTCTTGTTCTTCGCTTTATCTTCCTCTTCTTCTCCCTTATCTTCTTTTTTCCTTTATCGTCTCTCCCTTCTTCTATTTTTTCTTCTCCCTCGATCTATCTTCCTCTTTTTATCATTCATTTTCTTCCTTTCCACTTTATCGTCTTTTCCTTCTTCTATCTTCTTTTCTTCCTCTTTTTATCTTCCTCTTCTTTGCCCTTTATCTTCTCCCCCTCCTTTTCCCCATACCTTCTCCTCCTCTTCCCTTCCAATTCCTTTCTTACTTCCTTTATCTCCTCCTCCTCTTCCCCTTCATCTTCTCCCCCTCCTCCCTCATTCTCCTCAAATTCCTTTCTTACTTCCTTTATCTCCTCCTCCTTCTCCCCTTCATCTTCTCCTCCTTCTCCCTCCTCCTTCTCCTTCTCCTTCTTCCTCTCATCTCCCGTTCTCTTAAGACGACACGAGAACCAAAAGTCACAGTTCGAACTTCCTCAAATTCCTTCAGTTTACAAGTCTTTCAACTGATCTAAGAAGTTTCTGAAGTTGAACGTTATGTAGTGAAGTGGGTATGGCTTTTGGTGGAATGGGTGTAGTGGTCTTTGATGGGCGGTGTGGGCGGTGTGGGCGGCGTGAGATAGAGTTGCAGTAATGGCTACTTCTCGGTCTCGTACAACTAACGTTAAACTTCTTTCCCTAAAGAAATCTACGGGAGCTTCACGCCTCATTATATATCTCAGCGTCTTGTTTCTAATTACTTCATAAGTGTTCTAACCTTTTATTTAATCTTTAATGTCCTATAGGATAGCTCGTGTAATTATCGGTTAAAAACCTCTTTAAAATAATGAGGTATATCTTTTCCAGGATCTAGGAAGGATGGTGATATAAGTCTACGGGATGTTCTCATAACATTTGATTTACTCGGAAAAAGTATAAGAAATGTAGCGTTATAACTCATTTACATACTTTGAAAATAAAGCAGTATAGAAATAAGTCATATATGAATTACGAAGCAACCGTATAACTAACGAAATAGTAAAACATTAACAAGTGTATACGATGTTATTTTGGATATAACATTTAGCGCAAAACCTCTTTCGAAACTATCCTACACTATAAGTAAAGAAATTCTGCTGCCTTGACACTTTTAGCACTTTCATCATGGAGAAAAGCTCAAAACTAGATTTTTTTTTTAGAACTTTCTCTCTCTCTCTCTCTCTCTCTCTCTCTCTCTCTCTCTCTTTCTCTCTCTCTCTCTCTCTCTCTCTCTCTCTCTCTCTCTCTCTCTCTCTCTCTTCTCTCTCTCTCTCTCTCTCTCTCTCTCTCTCTCCCTCTCTCCCTCCCTCTCCCTCCCTCTGCTCTCTCTCTCTCTCTCTCCTCTCTCTCCTCTCCTCTCTCTCTCCTCTCCCTCTCTCCATCCTCCCTCCCTCCCTCTTCCCTCCCTCTTCCCTCCTCCCTCCCTCCCTCCCTCCCTCCTCTCACTCACTCACTCACTCCCTCCCTTCCTCCCTCCTTCTCCCTCCTTCCCTCTCTCTCTCTCTCTCTCCCTCTCTCTCTCTCCCAAATTTTCCATCTCCAATTTTCCCCTTTTTCTCTCCCTTTTTCCTAATTTTTGGGAAAATTTACAAGATTAGAAATCTCTTCATCCCGTCAGCTGTTACTGGCTGGTCCTTCGCTCATGGCACGTCACAAGACCCATTACTTCGGATTAAAGCATCTTCCCCCATTCGAAAGATCGGAAAATGGAGAAGAAAAAGAGAAGGAAAAAGAAAATTGAACGAAGGGAGATGGAGAAGAAAAAGAAGGAAAAATGAAATTAAAAGAAAGTGAGAAAGGAAAAAAAAGAGAGGTAGATGGTGAGATAGAGATAGGTAGAATTGGAGAAATGGGTAGATAGGAGAAATTGAACGAAAGCGAGAAAGGGAAAAACAGAGATAGAAGGAGGGAGAGAGAGAGAGAGAGGGAGGGAGGGAGGAGGAAGGGAGATAGAGAGAGAAAAAAGGGAGGAAGATAAAAAGGGAGAGGAGAGAGAGAAGAGAGAATGAGTAAAAGAAAAAGAGAAGGGGAAGGAGGGAGAGACAGATAAAGAGAATCACCTCCATTTTATCATAAAGAAAAAAAAAAAGATGTTTTCAAAGAGCTAAAATTATTAAAATGTTCAAGCACATTCCAAAGTTATTTCCCAAACAGTACAAATAACCTTTATTCCCGAAGAGCCCTGATCTATAACAAATTAACATTTTATATTGAGATAAGCCCTCTTTAAATTGCTTTAAATCCACTTTTCAAAAGAGTTCTTATTCAATGAATATCTTGTCTTATATTCTTATATCATATCATATCTGATATTATATTATATTATTATCCTATATCATATTAAATTATTATTATCTTATATTATCATTATCATTAATTTATCTTATTATTATCTTATTTATCATTGTCTTATATCATATTATTATCTTATACTATTATCTTGATATCCTATTAAATTATTATTATCTTATTATCATTATCATTATCATTATCTTATAGTATTATCTATTTTCATGTCTTATATAATTATTATCTTATTATATTATTATATTAATTGTTTTATATCATATTAAATATACATTACATATCTTACTTTATATTATGTCTTATATTTTATCATCTTATATCTTGTCTTATCTACGTAGCTTTATGTAAATCTAAAAAATAATCGTTTATCCTTATGTTCTAATGCGAGTATTACCATCAGTATTTTATCATTTCTATCAATGTGTTAGTGTAATATTACCAAGCAGTAATAGTACAAAAGTATTCCTCTTATATAACACTGTTTTAGCTCCGTCTAAGAAAAAGCTCAACCATGCTTTTTATTTCATATAACGTTATAATGAAAACATGAAATAAATATGTAATGACGTTATCATGCAACACCGTTATAAAAAAGCACAACCATGCTTTTTATTTCATATGACGTTATAATGAAAATATGAAATAAATATATAATTACTTCCACTTTATTTGTATCTTGTAATTATAGATTCCTTTGTTAAACCATGTCAAAGCTTATACATCACGTGTTGTTATAAAATCATGCTTTTATACTGTAACCGTGACCAACACTAATTAGCATAAAGATAAGTAAATGTATATATTGAATTTTATATCCTATTGTGTTTTAATCTTGTCACTGTGCAATTACTATTAGCTCATTTTCTTTGTAAAAAAAAAAAAAAAAAAAAAAAAAAAAAAAAAAAAAAAAAAAAAAAAAAAAGTTTTCTTTCTCAATTGTATGGTTTCCGTTGATTTTTAAAGGCCGATAACCAAAAACAAGGATCTGTCCTA
>NW_020870162.1:207327-219827 GCF_003789085.1 Penaeus vannamei | reverse complement strand
GGTTGGGGAGGGGGGAGGGTGAAAGGAGGTTGGGATGGGGAGGGGGAAGGAGGGGGTGGGGGAGGGGGGAAGGAGAGGGGGTGGGGAGGAGGGAGGGGTGAAGGAGAGGGGGTGGGAAGGGGAGGAGGAGGGAAAGGGAATGAGGGAGGTTGGGGAAGGGGGGAGGGTGGGAAGGGGTAGGGAGGGAAAAGAGAATGAGGGAGGTTGGGAAAGGGGGGAGGGGGTTAGAAGGAGGAAGTGAGGAGGGAGGGGTTAAAGAGGGGAGAAGGTTTAGGGTAGAAGAAGAGAGGAAGGGTTAAAGGAGGGAAGAATGCGGAGGGGGAAGAGGAGATGGGGCAGAAGGAAGAAGGAAGGATAAGAAGGAGAGGGAGGAAGGGAGGGAGGAGGAGTTAGTAAGGAGGAATGGGAAGGGAGGAGGAGTTAAAAGGATGGAGGGAGAGGAGGAAGGGTTGAATGAGGGAGAGTAGAGGAGAGGGGGAGGGGGAAGGAAGGAAAATACGTGAGAAGGGGGAGAAGGAAGAGGAAAGAAATGGAGAGAGAGTTAGAATGAATGAGAGGAGAAAGTCTGAAGGAGTAGAGGAGGAGGAATAAGAAGCAAGGAGGAGAGGAGTAAGAACCAAGGAAGAGAGAACAAAAATTAGAAGGGAAAGAAAAGAAAACAAGAAGGCAAAGAGAAGAGAAGAGGGAAGTGCAAGGGTTTTAGAGAAAATTTGGAAATAATTAAGGGTTTAAAAGGGTTTAAAAGGGTGTTACATTCACGCCGGAAATGAAGTCTGAAAGAGTAGGGTTGAGGGAGGGAGAGGGAGATAGAATGAGGGAAATGAGTGAAAGTGAAGGGAGGAAACAGAGGAAATGAGAATAAAAAGGGGTTGAGGGAAGGAGAGGGATTAGGGAATGAGGGAAAGTGAAGGGGGAAAGTAGAGGAAATGAGAATAAAAAGGGGTTGAGGGAGGGAGAGGAAGAAAGAGTGAGGGAAATGAGTGAAAGTGAAGGGGGAAAGTAGAGGAAATGAGAATAAAAAGGGGTTAGGGGGGGAAACGAAGATAGAATGAGGGAAATGAGTGGAAGCGAAGAATGAGGGAAATGAGTGAAAGTGAAGGGAGGAAGTAGAGGAAATGAGAATAAAAAGGGGTTTGGGAGGGAGACGGAGAAAGAATGAGGGAAATGAGTGAAAGTGAAGGAAGGAAGTAGAGGAAATGAGAATAAAAAGGGGTTAGGGAGGGAAACGAAGATAGAATGAGGGAAACGGAAGCGAAGAATGAGGGAAATGAGTGAAAGTGAAGGGAGGAAGTAGAGGAAATGAGAATAAAAAGGGGTTAGGGAGGGAAACGAAGATAGAATGAGGGAAATGAGTGGAAGCGAAGAATGAGGGAAATTAATGAAAGTGAAGGAAGGAAGTAGAAGAAATGAGAATAAAAAGGGGTTAGGGAGGGAGAGGGGGATAGAATGAGGGAAATGACTGAAAATGAAGGGAGGAAGTAGAGGAATGGAAAAAAAGGGGTTAGGGAGGGAAGCGAAGATATAATAAGGGAAATGAGTGAAAGTGAAGGGAGGGAGTAGAGGAAATAAGGAGAAAAGAGGAGAAAGAGAGGTAAAGGAAGAAAATAAGGAGACAGAATAAGGGAAATGAGTGAAAGTGAAGTGAGGAGGTAGAGGGAATGAGGAGAAGAGGAGAAAAGAAAATAAGGGAAGAGAAGATAAAAGGTGAACAGAACACGAGATAAAGTTAAAACGAGAGAACAAAGGAAAATAAAATCAGACACAGAAAAAGGGGAGAGAAAGAAAAGAATAAAGAAGGAAGAGGGGAGAGCAGAAAGCGGAGAAGGGAATGGAGAAGTAAATAAATGGAGAGCAGAAAGCGGAGAAGGGAATGGAGAAATAAATAAATGGAGAGCAGAATGCAGAGAAAGGAAGAGGAGAGAGCAGAAAGCAGAGAAATAATAGTGGGAGAGAAAGAATAAGGGAAAGCAGAAAGCAGAGAAATGAAGTGAGAAGAAGAAAGAAAGAGAAGAGCAGAGAGCAGAGAAAGAAAAGTGGGAGAGAAAGAATGAGGAAGAACAGAAAGCAAAGCAAAAAAAGGGAGAAGAAGGAAGAGAAGAGCAGAAAGCAAAGAAAGAAAAGGGAGAAGAATGAATACGGGAGAACAGAAAGCAAAGCAAGAAGAAAGAAAGAGGGAAGAGGAGAGAGCAGAAAGCAGAGAAAGGAAGACACAAATAATACGGGAGAGCAGAAATCAGAAAAAAGGGGAGAAGAAGGAAGAGAAGAGAACAGAAAGCAGAGAATTGAAGAGACAAAGAATACGGGAGAACAGAAAGCAGAGCAAGAAAGAAGGGAAGAATTAAGAGGAGAGAACAGAAAACAGAGAAAGAAAAGCGGAAAGACAGAACAGAGAAAGAAAAGCGGGAGACAAAGAATAAAGGAAAACAAAAAGCAGAGCAAGAAAAAAAAGAACGAATGAAGAGGAGAGAACAGAAAGCAGAGAAAGAAAAGAGAGAATTAGGAAGAGGAGACAACAGAAACCAGAGAAAGGAAGACATAAAGAATACGGGAGAATAGACAGCAGTGAAAGAAAAGAGGGAAAAAATAAGAGGAGAGAACAGAAAGCAAAGCAAGAAAGGAAGAAGAGAATAGGAGAGAACAGAAGTCAGAAAAAGAAAGAGACAAAGAATAAAGAACAGAAATCAGAGAAAAGTGAGAAGAAGAGAGAGAGAAGAACAGAAAGCAGAAAAAGGAAGAGACAAATAATAAAGTAGAGCAGAAAGCAAAGCAATAAAGGAAGACGAAAGAAGAGAACGCAGAGAAAGAAAAGCGGGAGACAAAGAATAAAAGAAAACAGAAAGCAAAGCAAGAAAAAAGAACGAAGGAAGAGGAGAGAACAGAAAGCAATGAAAGAAAAGAGAGAATAAGGAAGAGAAGAGAACAGAAAGCAAAGCAAGAAAGGGAAGAAGAGAAGAGAAAGCAGAAAAAGGAAGAGACAAAGAATAAAGAACAGAAATCAGAGAAAAGAAGTGAGAAGAAGAGAGAGAGAAGAACAGAAAGCAAAGCAAGAAAAGGAAGACGAAGAAAGAAGAGAAGAGAAGAGAAAGCAGAGAATTGAGGAGACAAAGAATGAAGAACAGAAATCAGAGAAAATAAGAGAGAATAAAGAAGAGAAGAGAACAGAAAGCAAAGCAAGAAAAGGAAGAAGAAGGAAGAGGAGAAAACAGAAAAGGAAGAAAGAAGAAGAGAAGAGAAAGCAGAGAAGGGAAGAGAATCTCCAACGGGCTTTCTCTCGCCAGCCTTATTTTCTGCCCTGAGGAGCGCCAGACATATAGCCCGGAGGGAAAGCCTTATGAGCAATCAGCTGTTCTCTGGAATATCTCTTTTTCTCTCGCTACGATTCTCGCTTTTCGTCTCTTCGTCTCTTTTGTTCTCTTATTCGTAGTCTTATTATTTTTGTTCTTATTCTTTTTCTTCTTTTCTTTTGCTTGCTCTTGTTTTATTCTTTTTATCTCATTCTTATTCTTATTCTTTTTTTTCTCATTCTTATTCTTTTTTTTTTCTTGTTCTTGCTTTTTTTGCTTGTTTTGTTTGCTTGTTCTTGTTTTGTTTTGTGTTCTTGTTTTGTTTTGTTTGTTTTGTTTTTTGTTTTTTTTTTTTTTCTTGTGTGTGTGTGTGCTTTTTGCTTCTATTTTTTCTTCTTTCATTTTCTTTGATCTATTGTTTTGTGTATATATTTATCTATATATGCGTTTATTCAATCGCATGTTTGTTTATGTATATCTACATTTCAATTCATTTATTTATCAATTTTTATTCAATTCATACTATCCACTTTCCTCTTTATCTATATTCATATTCTATCTTTATTATTCGGTAAATTTTGATATTGTTGGATGTTTTTAACTTCGCTCTTCCTCTTTCTCTCTCCTTTCCTCCTTACTCCATCCATCTATCCCTTTCTTTTCCTCCTCTTTCAATCTTATTCCTTCCCTCCCTCCCTCTCTCCTTTCTCTCTCCTTCCCTTCTTCCCTCCTTCTTCTTCCTTCCCTTCCTTCCTCCTCCTTCTTCTTATTTCCCTATCTTCCTCTCCTTCATCCTTTCCTCTTCCTCCCCTTCCCCCCTTTCTCTCTCCTTCCCTCCTCCTCTCTTCATCTTCCATCCTCCCTCCATCCCTTTCCTCTCTCTCCTTCCCTCCCTCCTCCCTCCTCCCTTCTTCCTTCCTCCTCCCTCCCTTCCTTCCCTTCCCCCTCCCCCACTCCTTCCTTCCTCCTTTCTCCCTCCTCTCTTCCCCTTCCCTCCCTCTCTCCCTCCCTCTTCCCTCCCTCCTTCCCTCTCCCTCCCTCTCCTCTCTCTCCCTACCTCCCCTTTCCAACCTCCATCCTCTCTCTCCTCCTCCCTCCTCCGCAAAATGAACACCCCACTTCTCCCGCCTGCCAACAAGCCCTCCCTTCTGTTTTTCAGGAAAGATAAGCAAGGGCAGTGCATTACAAAGTTCCTCCCTTTCTCTCAGACACTTAATTGGAAGAGTTGAGTCGTATCTTGAGGGAGAAGGAACTCACTAATGCCATCTAGCGACTGTGGGGCCCATTACGGTTTATGTTTACGCATTTTCACGCTAGATGGCACGCTTTCTCTCTGTTCTTTTGTGTTTCCTTGGCCCCTGGTAATTGATTTTTTTTTTTTTTTTTTTTTTTTTTTTCGTGTGTGTCTGGTTTCATGCATATATATTCTGTATGATATATGGGTATGTGCATATGTTATACGTAAGGTTGGATGGATAATTTGATAGGGAATCCAAGTATATAGTTAGATTGATAGATAGATAGATAGATTGATAGATAGATAGATAGATAGATAGACAGATAGATACATAGATAGATAGGTAGGTGGTAGGTAGATAATAGATAGACAGATAGATAGTTAGATAGATAGATAGGCAGGTAGATAGACAGATAGATAGTTAGATAGGTAAATAGGTAGGTAGGTAGATAGATGGATAGATAAACAGATAGACAGATAGCCAGATAGATCGATAGACAGATGCAGATAGCTAGATAATTCGAGGAATATAGACATACAAATAGAAATATACTAATGATATATCGGCCTGTACTGTACACAGATAAACATTAATAATAGATATACAGATAGATAAGTAAATAAAATATAGATACACGACATAATTTGGAGATAATCAAAGCGAAGGGAGCCACCGAAAAATCACACACACACACACACACACATACACACACACATACACACACACACACACGCACACACACACACACCACACACACACACACACACACACACAATAAACACGCCCATACAACACACACACAAAATAAATAATAGATAAATAAATAAATAAAGTAGAATAAAATAAATAAATAAAATATAAAGGTCTAAGATTCACGTGCCACGACCTGTTAGGCCAATGCCAGACCGGGTCACAGCAGGTCAGAATCACCCGGGAATCCGTTTCTGACCCGGATGATATGAAGGCAATATAACACTGCGATTTAATTCACTTTAAAGAAAATAACGAAAGGAAGAACAAGAGAACACATGATGATGGAGAATGCGTTTGCGATAGATTGCTTATCTTTATCAATATCTTCGTTATTGTTATCGTTATGATTGTTATTATCATTATTATTGTTGTTATTATTATTATCATCAGTATTACTATTATTGTCATTATTACTATTACTATTATTATTGATATTGTTCTTGTTCTTACTATTATCATTATCATAAATACTATTATTATCATTACCATTTTATGATTATTATTATTATCATTATCATTATTACTGTTATCATCATCATCATCATCCTTTTCTTATTATCATTACTATTATCATTATTATTATTATCATTATCATTTATTATCATTAGTTATTTTACAATTGACGACGGCGTTACTTCTCATTATTATCATTCATTATTATCTATTAAAATTATCTATCATTGTTTTAATTATTCATCATTGTTTTAATTATTCATCATTGCATATAAGATTTCAATTATCGCAGACACGTCATTTTGAATCCAAGACAAATGGCAATGATTCTCTCTCTTTGATTATCAAATGAATAATATACTTAGACAAGAAGTTTAAAGAACAGAAACTTAATTTAATTTAAGAGCACCCACGCACACCACAAAAATAATGGAAAAAGTATTTATCCTGCGGTCTCTCTGCATCACGGGAAAATATGCTTTACGGGTGAAATATGGCGAGCGAGGAAACTCTACATTGTAATAATAGTATAATTGCATGTAAGAGGGAAAGAGGGAGAGGGGGGGGGAGAGGGGGTAGGGAAGGGGAGGAGGGGGGAGGGGGAGGAGAGAGGGGTTGGGAAGGGTAGGGAGGGGGGGTAGGGAAGAGGGGGGAAAGGGGAGGGGGAGAGGGAGAGGAGAAAGGGGAAGAGAAAGAGGGGGAGGGTGAAGAAGAGAGAGAAGGAGGAGGAGAAGAGAGGGGGGAGGAGGAAAAAGAAGAGAGGAAGAGAGGGGGCGAGAAGGGGAAAAAGGGAGATGGATATAAGATTAACGGAAGGGAAAGAGAAATTAAGAGAGAGAAAAATAATAAAAGAGAAAAGACGGGCATTGAGGAAAATAACAAGAATGGAGAAGAGGGAGTGGATACGGTAGAGAAGGAGAATGAACAAGGTGGAGAGGGAACAAAGAAACAAGGGAAGAAGAAGAAAAAAAAACAAAGAAGGAGAAAGAAACTGAATGAAGGAGCGACGTAGAAAACAAAAGAAAGTCAAGAAAGGAAAAAAAGACGTATCGCAAAATCGAGAAGAATGATAAGACACACCCAAAAAAGAAACGAAAACAAGAGAAAGAGAAAGAGATAGAAAGCGAAAGAAAGAAAAGAGGAAGAGCAGCAGTAATGCCAATAAAGAACATTATTCAAACGACATCGTAAAACACAGAGGAAGAAAATTAGATTACGGGAAACTTAGCTGGCGGGGCGGTTACACTCCGGTATAATCAGCATAAACCGCTCCGTCTGGCAGTATCTGGCAACTGTCATCACGTATTATCGCCCTCCCTGTATTCACTATAAATACCGGCACTGTATTTCGGCTTAGGTTTAATTATCATTTGATTTAGGGCCTATGTAGATCGTGATTTTTGTTTTGGTATGATTGATATGAATGGAAGATGGATGTGAGAATATGGTAGTTTGTGTATACTTTAGTATGTAGATTTATGAGTATGCTAATGTTGATGAACATATGCGCACACATGGACACGAATACATACACACATACTTAAACCCAGCCACTCAAACAAACCCATCCACATACGCAACACACACACACACACACGACACACACACACACACACCACACACACACACACACACACACAACACACAACACACACACACACACACACACACACACGCACACACGCACACACACACGCCACACCACCCACCCACACCTACCTACACCCACCCACACCCACCTTCACCATCCACACCAACCTACACCCATCCACACGCACAAACTCCATTTCCTCGCGAGAGAGACAAAAAGGCCTACACATTACAATAATTCTCACCTTGACCCACTTTCGTCGGTAGGCCTATGCGATTATTTCCACGGCCGTATAGTGAGTAAATCCGAGAGATAAGAAGGGTTTCGTTAGATCATCATTATCAGTGTCATTTGTTATTAGAGAGAGGAGGGAAAGGGAGGGAAAGGGAGGGAAGGGAAGGGGGGTGTGGGAGGGAGGGGAGTGGAGGGAGTGGGAGGGAGTGGGAATAGAGAAAGAAAGGGAAAAGAAGAGAGAGAGAGAGTATGGAAGTCATTCTTTCCACCTTCCCTCCCCAAACCCTCTCTCACTCCCTCCAGCCTCCCTCCATTCTCTCCTTCTCCTCCTTCCTCCCTCCAACCCTCTCTCACTCCCTCCAGCCCTCCTCCAATTCTCTCCCCTTCCCTCCTTCCTCCCTCCAACCTCTCTCACTCCCTCCTTCCTCCCTCCAACTCTCTCCCCTCCTCCCTCCCTCCCTCCCTCCAACTCCTCAACCCCAACTCCACTTTTTCCTTCCCACCCACAACCTCTTACCCCACATTCCCCTCCTCTTTCCCCAACCTCTAAACCCTCCGTTCTCTAACCCTTAACCCCTCCTACCCCCTACTCTATCCTCCCTCACCCCTACAACAGCCCTCAAATCCCCTTCCTCCGTTCCCCAACCTCTCACCCCACCCCAACTCCCAACCCCCCACCAATCCCCACCTCAACCCTCCACCGGACTCTCCAGAACCCTTGAAGGCAGAATTATCATAGAAACCAGCTACCCCACCCCACCCATCCCCCCCACTCCCTGCCTTCCCTAGGAGCCCCTTCCTCCTTCCCCATCCCTCGCTCTCACCCCCCATCCTGCTCCCTTTCCCCTTATCCCCCTATCCCACCCACAGCTCCCCCCCCACAGCTGATCTTTCCCTTCTCTCCATATACCCCCTCTCCCCCCTATCCCCCCTATCCCCTCTCCCCGCCCTGCTCCCTCTCCCCCATCCCCCCCTCGTCCCCCTCCAGCCCCCACTCCCCTTCTTCTCCCTTATCCTCGCTCTCCTTCCACCCAGCTCCCTCTCCCCCTTCTCCCCCCTCCCCCCTCGCTCCCCCAGATCCTCCCCCTCCCTCCCCCTCCTCCTCCTCCGTTGTGCCTGCTCATTTGCATAATCCCATCCCGGGGTTGTGGGTCCAGGCGATGTACATCTATTATTGGTACTGTTTTATGAATTATTCAATTTTTTTATTTCTATCGTTTTTTTTTCTTCTTCCTATCGAATTTCATTTTTTTATTATTATTATTGAATTTCAGCTTTCCTTTTTTTCTTATTTTGTTTTTTATTAGTTTTTGCTATGTTCTGTTTTTTGTTTTTGTTTTTGTTTTGTTTTTGTTTTATGAATTATTCATTTTTTATTTCTATCATGTTTTTTTTCCTATCGAATTTCAGTTTTTTTTTATTATAATTTTTTGATATGTCGTTTTTTATGAATGTTTTTCGGTTGCTATTTTTATTTTATTTTTTATTCTTATTATTTTGCGTGTATGTAAATTTGCTGCTGTTGTTGTTGTGACCGTGTTATTGTTTTTATTGTTATTACTTATTATTGTTGCTTAATCACTCTTTCTTTACTTTTTTTTCTTTACTTTTTTATGGTTGTTTGTTTATTTAGTTGTTATCTATTTTATTGTTTTAATTTACTCTCTTTTTGCTGATCTGTGACATTATCATTGTATGTTGTTGTTATTTTTTGCTATTAGTTTGTTATTCATTTTTGCTATGATCATTCTTTATCACTGATATTATTATCATCATTCTATCAATAGTATCATCATCATTATCATTGCTATTATTGATATCATCATTTTGTTGTTATTGTTATTATCATTATCATCATTATGATTATTACTATAATCATTATTAATAACTATCATCCTCATTAACATAAGTGATTACTATTATTAGCAACTTTAGTACTAGCAGTAATCTCTCTCTCTCTCTCTCTCTCTCTCTCTCTCTCTCTCTCTCTCTCTCTCTCTCTCTCTCTCTCTCTCTCTCTCTCTCTCTCTCTCTCTCTCTCTTCTCTCTCTCTCTCTCTCTCTCTGTCTATCTATCTATCTATCTGTCTGTCTATCCATCCATCTATCTGTCTGTCTCTTTATCTATCTCTCTATCTCTCCATCCCCTACTTTTTGTTGAACGAAAGATCCTTTTTTCTGTCCCTCTTGATTACGACATCGGCTTCGAATCTTGTTAAGATAGGATATAAAATACGGTTATTAATGACGGCTGTTGTAATTAATCTCTTAATCGGATCTACTTCTTCAGCGGAAGGCGTGGGAGGGGGAGGGGGGAAGAGGGCTCCACCGCGGAACAGCTGCGGAGGAATACATGAGGGAGGACGGTTGGCGGGAAGTTGGCCAATGGATCAGTATCTCGATCTTTTTCATTAATCAGCCATTTCTACGCTGTATCATCACCATGTGTCATTTATTTCGTCGTTTTATATCATCACTCATGTCGTATCATCTATAAAGTGCTATGGTGATATCAAATGAATATTAATTTGCTTTGTAATGTTTTATTTTGACTCGTTCGTTTCATGTCGAAGAATTTTGAATTATGGGTGCAACAATTTATTCGTTTGTCCAGGATTATGCACATTTTAAAAATAAAAAGTTTTTTTTTTTCTTTTCATGAATTAGATAAAGAAAAACACAGAATGGAGAGAAATGCGAGAGAGAGAGAGAGAGAGAGAGAGAGAGAGAGAGAGAGAGAGAGAGAGAGAGAGAGAGAGAGAGAGAGAGAGAGAGAGAGAGAGAGAGAGAGAGAGAGAGAAGAGAGAGAGAGAGAGAGGATAAGAGAGCGAGCGAGAGAGTAAGAGAGTATGAGAGAGAGAGAAAGAGAGAGAGGGGGAGCAGAGAGAGAAGAGAAAGAAAGAAAGAGAAACAGAGAGAGAGAAAAAGAGAGAGAATACAATCTTTTACGAAACAGCATCGCAAAATTACCACATCAGCTTCGAAACTTTTCACTCAGAAATTACCGGCTTAAACACAGCGTTAGCGCAAAACGTTTCGCATAACATATTTACAACAGGAATTCTGCACTACTTAAAAAAAAAAAAAAAAAGCGGTACACACAACAAATAAACACATTTATTTTTTTTTTTTCTTTTTTTTATTGGGGGGGGGTATGGCACGAAATAATGTCAAAATATTTTAAACCATTTCTTCTTCTTCTTCTTCTTCTTCTTCTTCTTCTTCTCTTTGTGTGTGTAAATATAAAACATGACGAAAATAGAAATAGAATAAAAGCAATTAACACCCCAGGGAGGTTGGCACTAAAAGGGAATTATATTTCGCTAATGTAACTACGCGAATTTAGGTAAATGAGCCGACTTTTTGGCTGAGAGAAAGGAAGAGAAAGAAAGGGGAAATAAAAGATAATAAAGAAAGAGAAAAAAAAGAAAAGGTGATAGTGAAAGAGATAGGGGGGGAGGAGTAGGATGAGAGAGAAAGAGAGAAAGAGATGGAGGGAGGAGAGAGAGAGAGAGAGAGAGAGAGAGAGAGAGAGAGAAGAGAAAGAAGGAGAAAGAGAGAGACAGAAAATGTCAAAGAGAATGTAATCCAAACAAACAAACAAACAGAAAGAAAGACAGCATGGGATAAAGTGAAAAAGAAAAAACAGAAACAGGCAGAAAGTCAAACAAAAAAGACCACAAGAAAAAAAGAAAGAAAAACAAACATTGAAAAGAGAAAAGCACAAAACACCCACACAGAAAAAGACAAAGACACAATGACACAGACAGACACAAAGACACAGACAGACACAAAGACACAGACAGACACAAAGACACAAACAGACACAAAAACACAGACAGACACAAAACACAGACAGACATAAAGACACAGACAGACACAAAGACAAAGACAGACACAAAGACACAGACAGACACAAAGACACAGACAGACACAAAGACACAGACAGACACAAGACACAGACAGACACACACAGACAGACACACAAAGACACAAGACACAGCCAGACACAAAGACAGCACACAAAGACACAACAGACACAAAGACACAGACAGACACAAAGACACAGACAGACACAAAGACACAGACAGACACAAAGACACAGACAGACGACACTCCTAAAGACAGACAGATCCTCCCCAAAAAGTTTCTTATCAGCAAACCCCACCACCGAATCTCGCATAGATCTGGTGGCCTTCCTGGAGCGAGCTTTCCCTTCCCGCATACAGATGGCGCTGACACGACGGCCAAATATCTAGAGGAAAGGAAACCAGCTGTGAGACATTTTCTAAAGCCGGTTTAATTACCCACTTTCTCTTCTTCTTGTTTATTTATGGTCCCGGGGTTTAATAAGTAGGATTCTAGTACTGTGATATATGTGGATGTGTTGGGCTACGAGGATGGGAAAAGGAGGGAGATATATCGGGGTATAGCGTTGTATGTTAGTATATGATAGCGTTTTTTTGTGTGTTTGTTTATTTGTTTGTTTGTTTTTTGTTGTTTTTGTTTATTTCTTTATTTGTTTTTTCTTGTTTTTGTTTATTTTTGTCTTTTTGTTTTTTTTTGTTTTTTTCATTATTTCTCGTTTTTGTTTTTCTTTCTTTCTCTAGTTTATTCTTTCTCTATTTCGTCTTTTCTTTCGTTATTTCAATCAGTACGTCCAGGGAATTTGAATTCGAAAAAAGTGAAGAGTTATTCTCATTGCTAAAGCGATTATTTTAATTGATATCTTAGTTGATTAACTTTCAAACAATCTTGATATTTTTTATCTCTTTTTTTTCTCTTCATATCCCCAGAAAAAAATGTTTTAAAAGGTGTTTATACGAGGAGAAAGTAATTTTTTTTAGAGGTACCTCATTTTTTCTTCTTTTTCTTCTTCGAAAAACCAAAATAGAAACAAAACCACAAAAATAAAAATCATTATAAACCTTAATAATTCTAATAACAA
>NW_020870162.1:187327-197327 GCF_003789085.1 Penaeus vannamei | reverse complement strand
CCTCCCCCCCCATCCCCCCTTCCCCCTCTAGGCTTACGTGCTCGAAAATCCTCTGCTTTCTTATTCATAGAAGTGTGTCCACCGATGTTTCCTGTTATGGTCATGGCGCCGACGCTGGCCCCATTTATGTTGGTTTATATATATATATATATATATATATATATATATATATATATATATATATATATATATATATATATATATATATATATATATATATATATATATATATATATATATATATATATATATATATATATATATATATATATATATATATATATATATATATTATATATATATATATATATATATATATATATATATTATGTATATATATATATATATATATATATATATATATATATATATATATATATATATATGGGTGGTTGTGTGTGTGTGTGTGTGTGTGTTTTGTATTTGTGCGTGTAATCAAGAGGTTTTTATCAGTATCATTACCAATATCATTACTGTTGCTACAATTATTATCAATTATTATATCTTTAATTCTTATCATTATTACCATTACTATTATCATAATTATTGGCATTACTGTTATTGCTATTATCATAATCATCTTCATTATTATTATCTTTACTATCATTATCATCAACATTAGCATCTTTATTACAACTACCATTATTATGCTCGTTATCAGCATTTCCTTAGTGGCATAACTATTACTAAATATATCTTTAGATTAGTATTAGTACTAGTATTACCATCATTATTCTGACATAAATACCATTATAATCTTATCCTCATTGTTATCATCATCAATATGTTTATCATTATTATTACTAATAATGCTTACAATCATTATTTATTTTTTCTCTTCCTCTCTTCTCTCTGTTTATCTCTTATCGCCCCTTCTCCTTCTTTTCCTTTCCTCCTCTTCTCTCTTTATCCTTCCTACTCCTTTTCCTCTTTTCTCTCGGCCTCCCTCCCCCCTTTCAATCATTCTAATGTCGTTCGGCTAATAAAATTCAATCTTTTCTCCCCCTTCTCCTTTTTCTTCCTCCTCATATTCTTCTTTCTTTTCCCCATCCACCTTCTTCTCTTTCTTCTCTTCCATCCCTCTCTTCATCTTCATCCTCCACCTGTCTTTGATTTTCTTTCTCTTCCCCTCCCCTCCCCCTCCCCCCCCTCTTCTTATATCTCTCTTTTGATATATCCTCCTCCTCCTACTCCCCCTTCCTCTCCTCCGTCAATTCCCCCTCCATTTCTTCATCTTCTTCCTTCCCTTCATCATTCATCCCCCTTCTCCTCCTCTCCTGCAGCTTCTTTTTCCCTCTCGCCTTCCTCTTCTCTCCTCCTCCTCTCCTCCCTCCTCCTCCTCCTTCCTCCACCTCCTCCTCTTTTTCTTTCCTCTCCTCTTTCACCTCCTCCTCCTCCTCCTTCTCCTCCTTTTCTTTTTCCATCCTCTCTTCTTTCTCCTCCTCTTCTTTCTCTTTCCTCTCCTTCTATCCCTCTTCTTACACCTCTCTCCCCTCATCCGAATTCAGGAAAGTTGTATTCAAATTTCCTTGCACGAAGACTGCTGTGAAGTTTGGAGAACTCTCTGCGGAGGCTGGCTGTGGGAGGGGGGGGCGGGGTGCTGTGAGCTGCGGGGAGATGCTGTGAAGTCTCGCGGGTATGCTGTGGGAAGGTATGAATACCTTGGAAGTTGGTGGTATGCTGTGGGAAGTATGAATGCCTTGGAAGTTGGTGGTATGCTGTGGGAAGTATGGATGGCTTGGAAGGTGATGGTATGCTGTGGGATGAATGCTTTGGAAGTTGATGGTATGCTGTGGAATGTAATGGTATGCTGTGGGGATTAGTGGGTGTTGACGAGTTGAAGGCTTGTGAGTGTGACGAGTGTGATGAAAATCCTAAGAGTTGATGTAGAATTAGTGATTTTTTTCCAACATAAACTATAATAGACTGAGATATGGGAAAGAGAGAGAATGGGGGATGCTGTGAGAGTCGAGATCTGCTTATGATGACATCGATGCTGTACGATCTGTGTGATGCTGTTCGTCTGATAAGCTGTTAGATATTTATGTGATAATGAGAGATATACATGATACGGTTTATCCTGAGACGCTGCGAGATCTGGGAGACGATTAGAGATAAGAGAGATGTCAGTTAGACTTGAGATATTGAAGATGCTATTTAGAATATGACAGCTTCGGAGATACGAAAGATAACAAGAACCGGGAGATGATAATAGATAAGAGAGATGCTGATCAAACCCACGATGCTACAAGATTGAGAGAGAGAGAGAGAGAGAGAGAGAGAGAAGAGAAGAGAGAGAGAGAAAGAGAGAGAGAGAGAGAGAGAGAGAGAGAGAAGAGAGAGAGAGAGAGAGAGAGAGAGAGAGAGAGAGAGAGAGAGAGAAGAGATGTTACTTATAACTCGACATCCTCCACGACAGATAAGGGAGATAACAGAGGACTCGAAGGACGCCACGAGATCTGGAACACGGGCGCTACAGCATCCGACCCGAGATAATATCCCGAACACCGCTAGGATGCTTAGTGCACGGAAGGGATGGGATTTATGGCCGAGAAACTAGGTCATGGCTGTAGCTCGGGAGGCCAGGTCATAAGAGAGAGAAAGGGGGGGGGGAGGGGGAGAGAGGGGGAGAGGAAAGGGAGAGAGAGGAGGAGGAGGGAGGGAGGGAGGGAGGAGAAGAAAGGGAGAGAGGAAAGGAGAGGGGGAGAGAGAGAGAAAGGAGGGAGAGGAGGAGAAGGGGAAAGAAAAGGAGAGAGAGATGAGGAGGGGGAGAAGGAGGGGAGAGAGAGATGAGGGGGGGGGAAAGGAGGGAGAGAGAGAGGGGGGAGAGGAAGAGAGGGAGGGAGGGGGGAGAAGAAAGGGAAGAGAGAGAGAGAGAGGAGGGAGGGAGAAGGAGGGAGAAAGAGAGAGAGAGGGAGGAAGAAGAAGGGAGAAGAGAGAGGAAGAGAGAGAGGAGAGGAGGAAGAAGAAGGGGAAGAGAGAGGAAGGAGGAGGAGAGAAGAGAGAGGAGGGAGGAAGAAGGGGGAGAGAGAGAGAAGAAAGAGAGAGAGAGAGAGGAGGAGGAAGAAGAAGAGGAAGAGAGAGGAAGGGAGGAGAGAGAGAGAGAGAGGAGGGAGGAGAAGAAGGGGAAGAGAGAAGAAGAAAGAGAGAGAGAGAGAGGAGGGAGGAAGAAGAAGGGGGAAGAGAGAAGAAGAAAGAGAGAGAGAGAGAGGAGGGAGGAAGAAGAAGAGGGAAGAGAGAGGAAGAAAGAGAGAGAGAGAGAGGAGGGAGGAAGAAGAGGGAAGAGAGAAGAAGAAAGAGAGAGAGAGAGAGGAGGGAGAAGAAGAAGAGGAAGAGAGAGAAGGAGGAGAGAGAGAGGAGGAGGAAGAAGAAGGGGGGGAAGAGAGAGAAGAAAGAGAGAGAGAGAGAGAGGAGGGGGGGGCGGCGAAACCGGGTCATGATAGAGGGTACGAACGAGAGAGGAAATGTAAATAAGGTGCGTGGAGAGAGATGAGATGAAGATGGGAGAGGCAGATTGGGCAAGAGCAAGCAGAGGAATGGTAATAAGATAGGAATAGGAAAAGGAGGAGGAGGAGGAGGAAAGAGAGGAGGCGGAGGGAGCAGAAGAATAGGAAGAGGAGGAGGAAAAGGAGAGCGAAGAAGAAGAAGAGAATGGAGATCAAGAATTAAAAGAAGAAGAATAGGAACACTACAAAAAATAATAATAAAATTACCGAAACGAAAAGCAAGAAAAAGGGGGAAGACAGACACCAGGAAACAAAACAAAACAAAAAATGATAAACCTTCTTCAAGAACCCAAAATAGAAGGACTGAAGCGGACAGGGAATCTGATAAAAGAAGAAGAAAAAAAAAGCAGAAAGAGTTCTTATCTCGGCAATCGATGACGTAACACTCTGACGCGAGAAAAGTGATAACCCAGCTCGCTCTTCCTCCGAAGCCGAAGCCACAGCCAGCGAAGAAACAAATAGGAGAAGCGAAGTTTTTAAAGCCTTGTAAAACACCTTGGCGGTTAACCTTCCTCTTCCTTCTCTTTTCGTCTTCTTCTTTAGGTTATTTCTCTTTTTTCTTTCTCCTTTCGTGTTTTTGTTTTTCGTTTTTGGTTTGTTTTTTTGGGTGGTTTTTCTCTTCCTTTTGGGTCTTTCTCTCTCTCTCTCTCCTCTCTTTCTCTCTCTCTCTCTCTCTCTCTCTCTCTCTCTCTCTCTCTCTCTCTCTCTCTCTCTCTCTCTCTCTCTCTCTCTCTCTCTCTCTTCACTCTCTCTCTCTCTCTCTCTCCACACTTCTCTCTCTTCTCTCGATCGTTATCTCCCTACCTCTCCTTTCCCCTCCTCATTCCCCATTCCTCCTTTTCCCCCTCCCCTCTCCTCTTTGCATCTTTCCTCCTCCCACCCCCCCCAATCCCTCCCCTCCCTCCTCTCCTCTTTCACCTTCCATTCCACCTCTCTTCCCCCTTCCCCCCCCCCCACCCCCTCCCTCCTCCCCACCCCCTCCTACACGAAGCTTTCAGACGTCCAAACACTTGAGCGAAATACAAACCTACGCGACGAAGCTACCAGTGTACTTCCCTCCAACTCGAGCGGGTGTTAGTACTAATGGAAGTATCTGTGTCGATGGCGGTATCAGGGTAAGTGCTGCTGGATTCAGTGTTGGTGGAGTGGCAGTGCCTGTTCGTGCGGATATGTATATATGTATGTATATGTATGTATATGTATATGTATATATATATATATATATATATATATATATATTATATATATATATATATATATGTGTGTGTGTGTGTGTGTGTGTGTGTGTGTGTGTGTGTGTGTGTGTGTGTGTGTGTGTGTGTGTGTGAGTTGGTACCAGTGCTTAGTAAGAGGGTTGGTACTACGTGGGTACAAGAGGTGGTACTAATGTGAGTACAAATTTGGTACCAGTTTCAGAACAAGAGTTGGTACCAGAGCTCAGTGGGAGAGTTAGTACTAATGTGAGTACAAGAGACGATACCACTGCGAGTGCTAGTGTTGGTATTATTGCTAGTTATCTGTGTCTTTTCTATAACTGTTGACCCTAGTGCCAAAGTCAGTTTCAGTAATATCAATACCAGCCCCAATACCATCGTCAGCCCAAACCCAATACCAGCTTCAGTACCAATACCAGCCCCAATACCGCATCAGCCCGAACCTCAGTACCAGCCCTAATACCAGCCCAGAATCACTACCAGCCCCAGTACCAATACCAGCATCAACCCGAACCCCAATACCAGCCCTAATACCAGCCCCAGAATCACTACCAATCCCAATCCCAATACCAGCATCAACCCGAACTTCAAGTACCAGCCCCAGTACCAGCATCCTTCAGAACACCAGCAGCAGCCCGAGTACCTTCATCACCCTAAGTGCAGTGCAAGTCCCACCTCGCCCTCCGAAGCACCGGCCGAAAAAGGGGGGGGCGAGGGGCTGCTCCCGGCGCCTTTGTAACCGCCAGGCTCTCGTCGCGCCCTTTGTACCCTGCGGTCCGAGGAGACGGGGTCGCAGTCTCATGCCCAGGAAGGTCTCATTGTGGAGAGGTCCCAAGGGCGCGAGGGAGAGACACTGGTTCCTGCGGGAGGGAATGGCTGAGGTAGGGGGGTAGAGGGGGAGGGGGATCTGCATGAGGAGGGAGTACCTGGGGAGGGGGAAGATCTGTAGGAAGGGGAGGGGAGTACCTGGGAGAGGGGAAGATCTGTAGGAGGAGGAGAGGGAATATCTGAGGGAGGAGGAACATCTGAGGGAAGGAAACACCTGAGGGAGGGAAACATCTGCAGGAGGGGAGCACCTGAAGGAGGAGGAACACCTGAGGGAGAGGAACACTTAATGGAGGGGAACGCCTGAGGAAGGAAGAACACTGAGGAGGAAGGATTGGAGAGGGGGCGAGGGAGGGAGGAGAAGGAGGAGGAGGAAGTGGAGGATGGGGAGAGAGGAGGAGAAGACCTGAGGGAGGGGAACATCCGATTGAGGAGGAACACCTGAAGAAGGGGGACATCTCCCGGGCCTTCAACAGCGACGCCTTGGCAGAGTGTTGGGGAAGAGGGTAGGGGGAAGGGGAAAGGAAGGTTGGGATCTGGGGAACGTCTACTGAGCTCTTAAAAGATGTTCTTTAAAAAATATTTAAATTTCTAAAAGTTTCTTATTTCGCCTTTTTTTCCTAAGACGTTTCAGTTTTTTTCCGTTTTTTATTTTCTCTCTCTCTCTCTCTCTCTCTCTCTCTCTCTCTCTCTCTCTCTCTCTCTCTCTTCTCTCTCTCTCTCTCTCTCTCTCTTTTCTTCTTATTGTTGTTTTGAGTAGTGAATTGATTTTTCTTTTCTCTTTATTCCAGGAAGGTGTAGGTGTGTTGGAGAAAGTCCGTTGGGGAACGTGAGGAAGGGTAAAGAGAAGAGTGCTTGCGGAGGAGGTGTTGTTGGGGAAATGTTACAAGGGGGACGCCAGATGAAAATGACGTCAGCAGAAGAGAACAAGGAGAACAAGGAAGGCGGTAAACAGAAGAACAAAAATAGAGGAAAGTCACTAAGCAGAAGCCACAGCAGAACATCAGCAGAAAAAGGACAAAGAGACGTCAGGAGAATATCAGCAGATGAAGAAGAACAGATAGACGTCAGCAGAACATCAAAAGAAGAAGAAAAATAGAGACGTCAGCAGAACATCAGCAGAAGAAGAATAAGTATAAAGAGACGTCAGGAGAACATCAGCAGAAGAAGAACAACAAAGAGACATCAGGAGAATATCAGTAGAAGAAGGAGAACAAAGCAGAACATCAGCAGAAGAAAAACAGACGTCAACAGAACATCAGAAGAACAACAACAACAAAGAGACGTCAGGGAACATCAGCAGAAGAAGGAGAACGAAGAAGCGTCAGCAGAACATCAGCAGCAGAACAATAACGAAACAACAACGGGTGAACATCAGCTGGTAAACGACAAGACCCGATGGAGTGGATCAGCAGAGGAAAGTCAGCAGAGGAGTACCAACCACCAAGAGATGAAAAGTCAGCAAGAATACCAATAAATACGGAAAAGTCAGCCGGGGAGTGTCAGCAGAGATCAGCAGAGAGGCATCAGCAATACTCCATAATCTAGCAAGAACGTACAAGCAGAGGAAAAGGCAAATCAGTAGAGACACATCAGCTGACACGGCAGGCAGCGAGGAGGAATCAAGCAGAGGAACGTCAGCAGACTTTTATCTCCGTAGTCAGCATAGTTGCATCAGCAGAAAAGCATCATCAGACATATAACTCAGCACTCAGCATGGACTCATCAACAGAGAAGCACCGGCAGACCTGCAATTCAGCATTAAGGAAAAGCACATTAACACAGAAGCATCAGTACTCAGCATAGACACATCATAAGCACCAATAGACATTTTGATTAGCACTCAGCATGGAGGCATCAACAGAGAAGCGCTAGCAATTCCCCATGACTCAGCATTCAGCATAGACATATCAGCGGAGATGCCTCAACACCCATCTAACTCTGCACTCAGCATGAACGTATCTGCATGGGAGCATCATCAGTCCCCATGACTCAGCACTCAGCATAGGCATACCAGCAGAGATGCTCCAACATCCGCACTCAGCATGAAGGCATCAGCATGGTAGCATCATCAGAGAAGCATCAGCATTCCTTATAACTCAGCATCATAAGAGAAACATCAGCATGGAAGCATCATCAGTCCCCATAACTCCGCACTCAGCATGAACGTATCAGCATGAAGGCATCATCAGAGAAGCATCATCAGAGAAGCATCAGCATTCCTTATAACTCAGCATCATCAGATCAGCATCATAAGAGAAACATCATCAGAGAAGCATCATCAGTCCCCATAACTGTACTCAGCATGAAGGCATCAGCATGAACGTATCATCATGGAGCATCATCAGCCCCATAACTCCGCACTCAGCATGAAGGCATCAGCAGAGAAGCATCAGCATTCCTTATAACTCAGCATCATCAGAGAAGTATCACCAGTCCTATAACTCCGCACTCAGCATGAAGGCATCAGCATGAAGGCATCATCAGATCAGCATCATAAGAGAAACATCATCAGAGAAGCATCATCAGTCCCCATAACTCTGTACTCAGCATGAACGTATCAGCATGAAGGCATCAGCATAGAAGCATCAGCAGAAAGCATCAGCAGAAAAGCATCAGCATTCCCCATAACTCCGCACTCAGCATGAACGTATCAGCATGAAGGTATCATGAGAGAATCACCAGCATGAAGCATCAGCATGGAAGCACCAGTGTGGAAGCATCACCAGTCCCTATAACTCCGTACTCAGCATGAACGTATCAGCATGAAGGCATCATCAGAGAAGCATCATAAGAGAAACATCATCAGAGAAGCATCATCAGTCCCCATAACTCCGCACTCAGCATGAACGTATCAGCATGAAGGTATCAGCATGGAAGCATCATAAGAGAAACATCATCAGTCCCCATATCTCCGCACTCAGCATGAAGGCATCAGCATAGAGGCATCAGCAGAGAAGCATCATCAGTCCCCATAACTGTACTTAACATGAAGGCATCAGCATGGTAGCATCATCAGAGAAGCATCATCAGAGAAACATCAGCAGATCAGCATCATAAGAGAAGCATCACCAGTCCCTATAACTCCGCACTCAGCATGAAGGCATCAGCATGGAAGCATCATCAGAGAAGCATCAACAGCATGAAGGCATCAGCAGAGAAGCATCAGCATGAACGTATCAGCATGAAGGCATCAGCAGAGAAGCATCAGCATAGAAGCATCAGCATGGAAGCATCATCAGAGAAACATCATCAGATCAGCACCATCAGAGAAGCATCAGCATTCCTTATAACTCAGCATCATCAGGTCAGCATCATAAGAGAAACATCATCATGGAAGCATCATCATTCCCCACAACTCATCGCAGGACACCGCGCCGTATGCCGAGAGACAGCGAGGAAGGGCTGTCGATGTTTCCCCGGTATAGTCGATGAGACAGGGTGGCGGGGACGAAGAGGTGGGCGGGCTGACGCGTGGGTGGGCGGAGCTTTTAGCGGGTATGCGGCACAAACCCCGGGACGCCCACCCGCCCACCCAGCCCACGCTAGTCGTCGGAGATGGTAGTGATCGCCGGGATTCTGGCGGGCGCGGGTTTCATTTCGGGGTTTCGCCAACATTTCGTGGTTTCAAAATTTCGCGCGCTGGGGAGGGTTCGGTTTTTGTGGTTCTCTTTGGGTTTTTGGTTCTCTTTTTCTTTTTCTTTCTTTCTCTCTCTCTGTCTATCTATCTATCTCTTTCTCTCTCTTTCTCTTTCTCTCGCTCTCACTCTCTCTCTCTCTCTCTCTCTCTCTCTCTCTTCTCTCTCTCTCTCTCTCTCTCTCTCTCTCTCTCTCTCTTCTCTCTCTCTCTCTCTCTCTCTCTTCTCTCTCTCTTCTCTCTCTCTCTTCTCTCTCTTTCTCTCTCTCTCACTCTCTCTCTCTCTTCCTCTCTCTCTCTTTCTTTCTCTCTTTCTTTCTCTCTTTCTCTCTCTCTCTCTCACTCTCTCTCTCTCTCTCTCTCTCTCTCTCTCTCTCTCTCTCTCTTGGTTCTCCGTAGTATTATGATTCTGTTTTTCTCTCCTTTCTTTTTCTTCTTCCTCTTGAGATTTTTTTTATAATATCATATCGCCAATAGTTGTACATAGAGTGTGTATGTTTTCCTTTTTATGTAACATGTACGTGTCTCTCTACGCACACAAGCGTACAGACAACACACATTATATAAGAAATTATGTAATTGTTATATCACAAGACCAAATCCCTCCTCCCCTCCACCCCCCACCCACCCCCCACACCCCTTCCTTTTCTCTCACATTTCTAATTACAAGAAGATCTTTTTAATCAAGATTTTCTTTTTCTTACTTACGCTCTGTTGTTCATTTCGTTATGAAGGAGAATGATATTCTATTTATTTCTGGCTGTTTCTGTGTCTTATTTTCTGTCTTTGTCTTTTGTTTTGCTGTTTTTCTTCTTTTG
>NW_020870162.1:173169-183169 GCF_003789085.1 Penaeus vannamei | reverse complement strand
GACAGACAGAGAGGCAGACAAACAGACAGACAGTTAGACACAGACATACAGGAAGACAGGCAGACAGACAGAGACAACAGGCAGGAGAGACAGACAGATAGACAGACAGACAGACAGACAGGCAGGCAGACATAGAGACAGACAGGCAGGCACAGACAGACAGACAGACAGACAGGACAGACAGACAGCAGACAAGGACAGACAGACAGAAACAGACAGACAGACATTCACTCACCACACGATCATTCTCAAAAAAAAAAAAAAAAAATAGAACATTTATCCCCTCTCAAACTGGCGCAGATTTCCAACCGGATAATCAGTTGCCGAGAATTCCCCTCTTGCTCTCCGGCCGGTTAATTAAGGCTCGTGAATTATGGCTCGGTTGATTAAGGCTGATCTTCCTCTCGGATAAATGATTGGGCCGGGAAGTAGCCTCGGGTCGGTCCGGTTGGGGGTGGAGGGGGGGGGAGGGGGGGTTGACGCGGTTGGAGGCGGTCTTGAGGGGGAGGGGGGAGGGGTGGGTGGCTGTGTGTTTTCGTCTCTCTCTTTCTCTTTCTCTTTTTTCTCTTTTCTTTCTTTTTCTCTCTCTCTCTTATTTCGTCTCTTCTTTTCTCTCTCTTTCTCTCTTTCTCTCTCTCTTTCTCTTTTCTCTCTCTCTCTCTCTCTCTCTCTCTCTCTCTCTCTCTCTCTCTTCTCTCTCTCTCTCTCTCTCTCTCTCTCTCTCTCTCTCTTCTCTCTCTCTCTCTCTCTTACACGGAATGATAATCTCATGGTTGAAAAGGATAATGGTAGTAGTAGTAGTAGTAGTAATTTTAATAATTAATAAATAATTATTATTATTGTTATTATAATATAAAATTATAATGAAAAAAATGCTAATGATAGTAATAAAAACAATAATGCTGATGATAATGATAATCATAGTAATCACAGCAGTAATCATTAATAATAATGATAATGATAGTAATTTATAATAATAATTCTAATGATAATATAATGATAATGAATATATAGTAATAAAAATAAAAAATAATAATGATAATGATAGTAATTATAACAATAATATTAATACTAATAATAATAATGATAATAATTGAAAATGATAGTTTAATAATAAACGCTAATGATAATAAAAAATTTTTAAAACAAAATTTGATTTTTTTTAAAAAAAAAATGATTTTTTTAGTNTCTCTCTCTCTCTCTCTCTCTCTCTCTCTCTCTCTCTCTCTCTCTCTCTCTCTCTCTCTCTCTCTCTCTCTCTCTCTCTCTCTCTCTCCCTCCCACTCTGTCTCTCCATTGAGAATAAGGAGAAGGGCAAAGAGCGAAAGCAGAAAACAAAGAAATTAAAGAAGAATTGAGATTATGATTGGATTACGAAGACAAAGGAGAAGAAAGTGTGTATAGGAAGAAAAACAAAGAAAATCTGTAAGGGAAATTCAAGAAAAGGGGAAGAGGGAAGGGTGGAAGGGGAGAAAAAATTGTTCTGTTGTTGATGTTGGCGAGACTGTTAGAAAGCGAACAAATAAATGAAGAAGAGAGAGAGAAAAAAAAAAAACGAAGAAGGGCTCAGAAGGCAAGGGACACAAAATATTTCAGCTGATGCTTTGGACACACAATTTTAGTCCTTACCGACAGGTCATTCCTATTCTATGAGTTTACTCTATTTTTTTGGTTATTTTTGCTGTTCTTGATTTCTGCCTTGTCTCTCTCTCTCTCTCTCGTTTTCTTTCTTTCGATCTATGTATCTTTCTGCCTATCTCTCTATCTATCTTTCTCTCTATCTATCTATTTATTTATTCATTTTTATATACATACAAACATACTCTTTACTTTCCTCAATAAATTTCAGATTAGACAATGAATTCTGAAACTCACTTCAAAAATCATTATCTTTCGTCACCCCTTAAATCTCTCCAATAAAGAAAAAATCTACTCCAACCCCCCTTTTTTTTCTTAAAGTCCCAAAATATCAAAACTTCCATTTATAGGCGATCTGCCCCGTTATCATCTCCCCCCTCCCCTTCCCCTCTGCCCCCTCCCCTCCTTCCCCCATTCCGAAGCCCCCCAATCAAAATTAATTTACCTGGAATGTTCGGCGACTTGGCTAGGGGGGGGGGGTTGGAGGGAGGGGGGTGACAGGGAAGGAAGGGGGAGAGGGAGGAAGGGAGTGGGAAGGGAGAGAGGGAGGGAGGGAGGAAGTGGAAGGGTGGTTAGGCAGGAGAGGAGAAGGGGGAGAGGAGGAAGAAACTGGAGTGGATGGGGGAGAGAGGAAGGGAAGGAGACCGGAGGGGAAGGGGGAGGGCGGAAGGGGTAGGAAGAGGATGGCACTGTGAGGCAGGCACCGAGTGTGACCTTTGCTGGAACGCGCGTGCCACCGCAGCCGGAGAACCAGCGCGCATGCACCTATGCTCTCGAAGTGAGGGGAGGGGAGAGCAGAGGGGAAGGAGAGGGCAGAGGGGAGGAGAGAGGTCAGAGGGGAGAAGAGAGGTGAGAGAGGAGGAGAGAGGTCAGAGGGGAGAGGAGAGGTCAGAGGGGAGAAGAGAGGTCAGAGGGGAGAAGAAGTCAGAGGGGAGGAGAGAGGAGAGCGCCGAGGGAAGAGGAGGGGAGGGTACCGGGAGGGTAGAAGAGACAGAGGGGAGAAGAGAGTTCAGAGGGGAGAAGAGAGGTCAGAGGGGAGAAGAGAGGTCAGAGGAGAAGAGAGGTCAGGGGGAGGAGAGAGGTCAGAGGGGAGGAGAGAGGTCAGAGGGAGGAGAGAGAGAGGTCAGAGGGGAGAAGAGAGGTCAGAGGGGAGGAGAGAGGTCAGAGGGGAGGAGAGAGGAGAGCGCCGAGGGAATAGGAGGGAGGTGAGGGAGGAGACAGAGGGAAGGGTAGAAGAGAGGTGAGAGGGGAGGATGGGGAGAGGGGAGAGGGGTGGGTAGAGGAGAGGTCAGAGGGGCGGATGGGGGAGAGGGGAGAGGGGTGACAGAGGGGGACGGGAGAATGCAGAGGGGAAAGGAGGTCACGAGGGGACACACAGAGGAGGAGGGAGGAATAAAGGGGGAGGGGGGGGACTAGGCCTGGCTGGCAGAGGGGGGGCGAGAGAGGTGTGTTTGAGGAATAGGAGGCAATGGCGGAGGACAAGGGAAGGGAGAGAGGGAGGGAGAGGAGGGGGAGGGGGAGAGGGGAGAGTGGCGGCTTCCCGGAATGCCTAAGCCGCGGCCAGTCACAGAGGCATCAAAGAGCAATACCACATCAATCAGAGCAGTTATGATCGGCATCTTTGGTATTGCTTGACCTCCGGACTTGCTTGTTTACTGATGTCATTGCCACTGACATTGTGACTATTATCGCCGTCGTCGTTATTACCATGGTCATTATTGCTGTCACTATCGTCATATACTATCATGTCCATCTATCATCTTCATTTCTCATCACTATCATCATATTTCATATTTCTCGTCACTATCATCATATTTATGGTCACTATCATCTATCTATTTCATCATACTTCATCATCATCATCATCGCAATCGCTCTAATCCGCTCATATTCTCAGCAATAACGACACATCTAACATCGACATAAAGACACGAAGTCGACGATCTGTGAAGAAAAACTCAGAGGTCAGCAAAATTCCCGAGAATTGCCTAATACTCTAATCTATTGTTGCGAATCTCGAGAGCGATTAGAGTGAAGAAAAAAAAACGAACGAATTCTTTTAAAATAGAGAAAGAGATAAAGAAAAAAAAGATTAAAAAAAAAAAAAAAAAAAAAACAGTTAAGAGTCGCTTTGTACGTTCGAGTTTTAAATGAAAATTTCACTTGTTGGTCGACTTTGTCTTTCCCCTCTAACCTATTATTCTCGTTTTATTTCTATGTTATTCATTCATTTTTGTTTAACATTCATCTGTGTAGCAATGGCTGCAACAATAGGTTCCATTCCACGTAGAATGTCTTTTGTTTTGAATTTTATTTACATTTTAGCGTTCGACTTCTCTCTGTTATTGTTTATCTCTCTATTTATCCTTCGACATTTTTTTTCATTTTTCATTGATTGCATAATCGTGTTCTTCCTTATCCTATTTACCCTCAAGTATCTTCCATACGGAGCTAAATACAGAGATAATTTGGGGAAGTTACACCAACAGATAAATTGGATATACAAAGGAAAGTGGATAGATGAATTGATAGAGGAAGAGAAAGAGAGGAAAAGAGAGTAAGAGAGAGAGAGAGAGAGAGAGGGAGGGGAGGAGGGAGAGAGGGAGGGAGGGAGGGGGAGGGAAGGAGGAAGGAGGGAGGGAGGGAGGGAGGGAGGGAGAGAGAGAGAGAGAGAGAGAGAGAGAGAGAGAGAGAGAGAGAGAGAGAGAGAGAGAGAGAGAGAGAGAGAGAGAGAGAGAGAGAGAGAGATGAGGAAAGATGGAGAAGATGGGGGGAAAGAAAGAGAAAACAATTTCATTCCTTATTTGCAGATGGTAACTTTTGAATTAGTTTTGCTTCTCTTCTCAGTCTCTGGGAATTATAATAATACTAGTAATAATAATAATAATAATAATAATAATAATAATAATAATAATAATAATAATAATAATAATAATAATAATAACATTAATGATAATAATAATAATAATAATAATAATAATAATAATAATAATAATAATAATAATAATAATATAATAATAATAACATGATAATAACATTAATATAATATTAATAACAACAACAACAACAACAACAACAACAACAACAACAACAACAACAATAATAATATGAAAAATCCTCTCATAATGTAAGTCAAATCTACATCAACTGTAGCATTTCTTCTGAAAGGTTTTATTATAAAACTTGAAAAAAGGTTGGAATGTTTACAACGGAAAAGACAGAGGAAGCAGAATGTTTATTACGTTTAGATGGGGTGTCATTTTTTTATTTGATTTCGTTTTCATCATTATTACGACTAGGCGTAGTAGTTGTTGTAATTATTATTGTTGTTATTGTTATTATTATCATTATTGTTTTTATTATCATTATTTGGATTTTTTTTATTATTATTAATATCAATTTCATCATCATTATTATTATTACTGTTATTATCATTATTATCATTCTCATTATTACTATTCTTATTCTTATTATCATCATTATATTCATCTTATTACTATCGTTTGTTATTATAATTATCAGTATTGCTATTATCATCATCACCATTGCTATTACTATTACAAATGCTATTACAATTATTTTTATTATCATTCAAAATGTACATTATTCAAAGATCTAATGTTAGACCTTTCAAATCTAAGGGATTACAATTATTTTATGTAGACCCTTTTAAAGATCTAATGTTAGACCTTTGAAAGCAACCTAACACAGATATTGATATTCAAACTGACATGGCAATATTGAGGGTAACTTCCTGTAGGTATCAAATCTCAAATAATTCTTGCTTGAAATTCATGAATTATTTAAACAACTATCTTTTCTCATCTCTTCCTCCTTAGACAAACAGAAAAAGTAACTTTAATTTTTCTTTCTCCACTAAAAGACGTCCATTAAAACTGCCTATCCATTTATCCTTTTTAATTCAATAATATCACAACTAACCATTCACGTTGTCTGTTTTACTTAACAAACAAAAATGTTGAAACTTTTTTTTTTTTTTGCATATTCAACAGACTTTAAGCTATTGAATTCTCAGCTCTTTCTGTTCAAAAATATTAGAATAATCCTCGTAAATTTTATGCATTCCGGTAAATATTATTTATAATCTTTAATCTCCTCTGATCTAGAAACCAACTTTTCTTCCTTTCCCTTTCAATATCCATCTAACATTATAACTAAGCCTTTTCGGTTTAATCTGTCTTTATACAACAAATATAAAAATAACCTTTCCTTCCATCTCTCCTGACAAGGAAACGTGAACATTAACAATTAATAAAAATTAGACTTAACCAAGCCTTCCGTCTTATTCTCTTATTAAACAAGCTTTATAACTAACCATCTCTAATCAGTTTTATCTTACTAGATATTTTTCTCTTTTTCATTCTACAAACATTATAATCAACTATTAGTGACTGATTTTATCTGTAAACATTTCAGTCTTTTTTTCACAATAAATAAATTTCTAAACAATTTTATCAAAGTAGACATTTAACCATCTCTATTGTCCTATTAAATTGTAGAAAAAAATCTCTTTTCTCCAATTCATCAAAAACATCTCTTACTACTATAATATAAACAAATATTTCTTTTTTTCACACTAAACAAATTTCCAACCACTTTTATCTATTTAACCATCTCTTTCGCATTACTATACAAGGAAAAAAAATAAATCCTTCTTTTCTTCCATTCACCAACCATTACAACCAAACCACCTCTATCCTCTACTAATTCTCCAACCCAACTTAACACTTAAATCTTTTTCGCACTATACACAAAAAGAAAAAAAAATCCTTCTTTTCTTCCATTCACCATTACAACCGAACCAAACCTCCATTCACTCTCCCACTCCCTCCCCCGCAGTTACGACGCCAGGAACCACACCGGCCACGGGGAGCACACCTTCCAGCCCGACAAATCCATCGCATCGAGGGCCGTCTTCGAGATCAACGAGTCCCCGGCCCACCTCGTCTTCAACCCGGTGTACGCGAGCGACCAAGGACTCTACACGTGCAGGGTGGACTTCCTCTCCTCGCCCACGCATAATACGATAGTCAACCTCACTGTTATTGGTAAGTCTTTGTTTCTCATTTTTTTAAGGGGGGTTCTTGGTTTAATGCTTTTAGATTACTCTTTGCTTTCTTACTTTGCCTCATATATATATGTGTGTGTGTGTGTGTGTGTGTGTGTGTGTGTGTGTGTGTGTGTGTGTGTGTGTGTGTGTGTGTGTGAGTATATATATATATATATATATATATATATATATATATATATATATATATATATATATATATATATATATATGTATATATATATATATATATATATGTATATATATATATATATATATATATATATATATATATATATAGTATATATATATATATATAATGTATATATATATATATATATATATATATATATATATATATATATATGATGTATGTATGTATGTATGTATGTATGTATATATATTACATACACGTGTGTATGTGAGTGTATGTGTATGTAACTACTATATATGTATGTGCCTGTATAGCCTTCCCCTCCCGTCCGTCTATTTCCTTTCGTCGTTTTCGTTTCCACGGCATGCTATGTTACGAACATTACGCGAAGCAAAATATACCCGAAGCCATTTAAAAGACGTTGTAATTTGCACTGTACGTTCCGAACGCTTTCTGGACTCCGGCCCCCGTGTCCCTTTCTTACGTTTATGCTCCAGTGTTCCCCGTACGTGTACATTGTTTATTTACATAGCTCTCACTCTGATTGCTTTTGTATCGCCGCGCCAACCGTCATGTCCGCAGTCAAGGAAGGGAAATAAACTCGCGGAAGCCTTGGAAGAAAATTCAATCTTTCGTTGGCAATTTGAGACGAAACATTCAATATCCACAGCGGCGCCCAACATACCGTTTAGCCCGGCTTGATGCATTGAATCAACCGCACAGCGTCATTCTGTCGTGAAAATACAGCTTACGCGAGGGTAGACGGGGAGAGCAAGGGGGAGGGCGGTTGGAGGAAGTGGAAAGGGGGGGCAAAAAAGATGGGGAGATGGAGGGGAAGAAAGATAGAGGGAGAGTAGGAGAGAGATAGAGAGAGCGAGGAAAGAAGAGGGAGAGAGCGAACAAGTAGGAATAAGAGTAGAAAAAATAAATAAATGAAAAGAGGAAGAGAGCTACTGAGAGGAGGAGAAAAAAAAAATAGACAAAGAAAGAGAGAAGAAAAGGAGACTGCAATATACACACAATTTTTTAAAAAAGAGAAAGAGAGATGGGCCAAGAAGAAAGTATGGAAGAATACCAACTGAATTATGCATGTGAGTACTTTTCTCTATTCGGTTACGGTTTGCTGAGAAAAAACACCGTTATAGCGAGAATCAGTGAACTACAACACTAAACCATGTTATTCTTTTTTCCTTTTTTCTTTTTTTCTTTTTTTCGCCGTGGCTTAAATTAAGACTGAAGGTTTCTATTCTCGCTTTGTTTAGGTTTATTGCAGACACGGAATGCTGTAGTTTCTTTTATGTTTAGGACTACACTGCATTTGTGTTTATATGTGTGTGTGGGAGTGGGTGTGTGCGTGTGTGTGGGTGTGTGCGTGTGTTTGTGTGTTGCGGTGTGTGCGTGTGTGTGTGTGTGTGTGTGTGTTGTGTGTGTGTGTGTGTGTGTGTGTGTGTGTGTGTGTGTGTGTGTGTGTGTTGTGTGTGTGTGTGTGTGTGTGTGTGTGTTTCGTGCAATCTGCAGAGTAATTAGCATTATTATATTATCTTGCACCTAGTTTCTGTAGCGAATCCGGATAACGAAGAATATAATCAGTTTTAATTACTGTTGCAGGATTCAAATGAGTGCTGTAGATTTTATGCATAGTTAATTTCCATCGTTCTCTCTCTCTCTCTCTCTCTCTCTCTCTCTCTCTCTCTCTCTCTCTCTCTCTCTCCTCTCTCTCTCTCTCTCTCTCTCTCTCTCTCTCTCTCTCTCTCTCTCTCTCTCTCTGTCTCTCTCTCTCTCTCTCTCTCTCTCTCTCTCTCTCTCTCTCTCTCTCTCTCTCTCTTCTCTCTCTCTCTCTCTCTCTCTCTTCTCTCTCTCTCTCTCTCTCTCTCTTCTCTCTCTCTCTCTCTCTCTCTCTCTCTCTCTCTCTCTCTCTCTCTCTCTCTCTCTCTATCTATCTTCTCTCTCTTTCTTATATATTATATTATCATCATCTGCCTATCCCACTGCCAATCTAAGCATCTATCAATCTAACAGGAAGGCACAACATTGTTTATCTCTATGTCTCTAATATATATATACAAGTTTATGTGTGTGTGTGTGTGAGCTATGTGTATGTGTTTGATCCCGTCTATAACTACATACGCTACTACACCCACAGTCAACACAGGGAGGGTGTGGGTAGTGGGGGTTTGGGTATGATCGTGGGGCGGGGGTAGGGGGTGGGGGTGGGGGGGGGGGGGGAGAGGCTTGGCACAGGACCAGGTAATGAATTGTAAACTCACCAAATTCAGGCATAGGCAAATTGAAAGCTTTGTTGGCATGTGCTGTATAAACATTTATGCAAGTATGTATGGCGATGGTGTTGATAGTGACCGTGTCGTTAACATGGAGAAAATAAATACAAGAAAAGGAAGAAATACATATCGACATGCATATATATTACACATTTCTGCTATTCATGTATTCTGTGAAATAGTTGTTTGAATATGATATCAAAAGCGTGCGTGTGATTGCTATGTGACCAACAGGCAATAGGGAAAGTCAGAGAGGTCATAGAGGTCATAGAATTTATAAATCGGCTGAATAAAGATAATGATAATGAAAAGGATGTTAATAACGATCATAATAATGATAATAGATGTTAATAATAGCAATGATAATGATAATAATGGTATTGATAACAAAGGACAATGGTATAAATAACAATTATAATGTTATATCAGTAATTCCAATAATAAAGATTATGATGATATTAATGATAATGATAATAATAGTAACAAGATTATAATAATAACTACCATTACTATGACTATTATTATTATCATTATCATCTTCATTATTGTTGCCGTTATTACCATTAATATAATATTCAATATTGATGTTATTACTATTTCTATTGTTATCATCATTATTACCATTATCATTACTATCATTATTATCATTACTATTATCATTGTTATTATTGTTAATATTATCCTTATTATTATATATGTACTATCATCATCATTACCGTTATCATTATCAATATTGTTACCGTTATCATTATTATAAGTATTATCGTAAGCATTATTGTCATTATTGCTATTACTATTATAGTTTTTATTATCATTATTATTATTATTATCACTTTCGTTATTATTATCATCATTATTATA
>NW_020870162.1:149648-157148 GCF_003789085.1 Penaeus vannamei | reverse complement strand
ATATCAGAGGAGAGAGAGAACTGAAAGACAAAACCATGCTCTCACGCACTCTTCCTCAGAGGATGCTTTGCCTTCGTAAAGTGCGTGTGTGTGAGAGAGGGAGAGGAAGGAGGGAGGAGAGGAGGAGAGAGGAGAGGAGAGGATGAGAGGAGGAGAGTGAGGAGAGAGGGAGGAGAGGAGAGGGAGGAAGGAGGAGGGGGAGGAGAGAGGAGGAGGGGGAGAGGGAGAAGAGAGGAGGAGGAGGAGGAGGAGAGGGGGAGGAGGAGGAGGAGGAGGGGGAGGAGGGGGGATAGGAGCGTTAGGGGAAGTGGGGAAAGGATCGGTTTACGGGCAACATCTGCATTTCTTATCCGGCTGATGCAATTGCTGTGCGTCGGGAGCGCGGTTTTCTTTCGGAGGGTTTTAAGCTCATTGGGACATGTCTCTATCTTTCTTTCTTTCTCTCTCTCTCTCTCTGTCTCTGTCTCTCTCTGTCTCTGTCTGTCTCTCTCTGTCTCTCTGTCTCTGTCTCTCTCTCTTCTTCTCTGTCTTCTTGTTCTCTCTTCTCTCTTCTCTCTCTCTGTCTATCCTCCTCTGTATCTGTCTGTCTGTCTCTTCTCTTTCTCCTCTCTCTCTCTCCTTCTTCTCTCTCTCTCTCTCTCCTCTCTCTCTCTCTCTCTCTCTCTCTCTCTCTCTCTCTCTCTCTCTCTCTCTCTCTCTCTCTCTCTCTCTCTCTCTCTCTCTCTCTCTGCTTTCGGTGAGATCGATCGACTCGACAACGGAAATGCCGAAGTGGAAGCCAATGTGTGTACTGTTACCGGCTGGTAACAGTACACACAATTGTTGTTTGGAATGTGTCACCAGTTGTAAATATTCCCATACAGCTCAAGCTTCAAGCTATATGGAACAACTAAATACATATATGAGTATGTAAGAGTATATATGTGTATCGCAAATGAGCGTGCTTATGCGCGCGTGTTGTGTGTGTATGTGTTGTGTGTGTGTGTGTGTGCTGTGTCTGTGTGTATATACTGTATATGCATTTGTGAAGTCTTTGTCGAGTCCGAGGGAGAAAGAAGGGGGAAGAGAGAGAGAGAAAGAGAGAGAGAGAGAGAGAGAGAGAGAGAGAGAGAGAGAGAGAGAGAGAGAGAGAGAGAGAGAGAGAGAGAGAGAGAGAGAGAGGAGAAGAGAGAGAGAGAGAGAGAAGAGAAAAAAAAAAGAAGAGAGAGAGAGAAGATGAATAGATAAAGTGAACCTTCCCTCAAAAGAACAACGGACTTCAGAGCTTCCCCTATAATTACTCCCCCCCCCCCTTCCCTCTTCCTCTCCCCCTTTCACTTCGCTTCAGAAATCTAAAATTTATATCACTTGATTGATGGAGCGTTATTTCCACATCTTGTTCAAACTGTTCCTTTTTTTCTAGAATAATTTACTTACTGAGTACGGTATTTCACAATAGTGTAGAGGTTACATTTTACATTACTTAATAATCAGTTTATAAATTAGTTAATTGCATTTGCTTATTTGTTCTTTACAATCTCTCTCTCTCTCTTTCTCTATTTTATTTTTACTACCTTTCATCTTTTTCCTTTCTTTCTCCCTCTTTTACTATATTATTTCAATCTTTCCTCATACGCCACCTTATCCTCTACATTCCCGTACCCCTTCCTCTTCTTTTTTTCTTCCCTAATTACTTCAATCCATTTTCTTTATTCCCTTTTTTTTCCCTCCTCCCACCTTCTCTATTCTCTTACCGGCCTAATTACCCTCAATACATTTTTCCTATCACAAACGCCGTCGACTTTTTAAATTCATTTTTATGTTCCATCTTTTTTTTTTCTCTCTTTTTTCTTCCTCTTTTTTTCTCCCCTTTCTTTTCTCTCTCTTTTTATCGCATTTCCTCAGTTCCTGGAAAGTGCTTGCCACACCCTGCCGATGCTTCCACGTACGAGTGACTCTTGATTTTGCTAGAGGGGAGCGGGAGGGGGGGGGGGGAGAAGGAGGAGGTGGAGGAGGAGGAGGTGGAGGAGGAGGTAGGGAGAGGGGAGAAGGGGAGAAGGATGAAAAGGAGACGGGGGGAGGAGGTGGTGGTGGTGGAGGAGGTAAGGCGGGGGGAGAAGGAGGAGGTGGAGGAGGAGGTAGGGAGTATGGAAAGGAGACGGGGGGAGGAGTGGAGGAGGAGGAGGAGGAGGAAGTAGTGGATGAAAAGGAGAAGGATAAAAAGCATGAAAGGAGACGCGGGGAGAAGGGAGGAGAGGAGGAGGTAGGGGAGAGGGGAGAAGGGAGAAGGAGAAAAGGAGACGGGGGGAGGAGGAGGAAGAGGTAGGGGAGAGGGGAGGGGCAGAAGGAAAAGGATGAAAAGGAGACGGGGGGAGGAGGTAGGGGAGAGGGGAGAAGGGAGAAGGGGAAGGATGTAAAGGAGACGGGGGGGGGGGGTGAGGAGGAGGTAGGGGAGGGAGGAGAAGGGGAAGGATGAAAAGGAGACGGGGGGAGGAGGTGGAGGAGGAGGAGGAGGTAGGGGAGAGGGGAGAAGGAGAAGGATGAAAAGGAGAAGGATAAAAACATGAAAAGGAGACGGGGGGGGGAGAGGAGGGTGGAGGAGAGGAGGTAGGGGAGGGAGGAGAAGGGGAAGATGAAAAGGAGACGGGGGGAGGAGGTGGAGGAGGAGGAGGAGGTAGGGAGAGGGGGAGAAGGAGAAGGAATGAAAAGGAGAAGGATAAAAAAACATGAAAAAGGAGACGGGGGGGGGGGGGAGAGAAGGAGGAGGGGAGGAGGAGGTAGGGGAGGGAGGAGAAGGGGAAGGATGAAAAAGGAGACGGGGGGAGGAGAATGGAGGAGGAGGAGGAAGAGTAGGGGAAGGATGAAAAGGAGACGGGGGGACGAGGGAGGAGGGGAGGAGAAGAAGGTAGGGGAAGAGGAGAAGGAGGAGGAGGTAGAGGAGGGAGGAGAAGGAGGCTGAAAAGGAGTTGGTGGGGGAGATGGGTGGGGGGGGACCGGAAGGGAGAGGGGGGGCGGTAGGAGGTGGAGAAGGAAGAGGGGGAGGTAGAGGAGGGAGGAGCATGAGATGGATGAAATAGGAGGTGGAGGCGGGGGAGGAGGGGGAGGCGGAGAAGGAGGGGGAGGGGGGTAAGGGAGGAGGGGAAGGAGCAGCAAGATGAAAAGGGAAGATGGAAAGAGAGGAGAAGCAGGGAAAATCATGGAATGAAAAGGAAGAGGGAGTAACAGGGTATGTGGGAACAGGAGATGGGGATGGAAGAGGAGAAAAAGGAAAAGAAAAAATAAGAGGAAATGAGGAAAAAAAAAAAAAAAAAAAAAAAAAAAGAAAGCGGAGGAAAAAAATAAATCAAAACATGTCGAAGAGGAGGAGGAGAAAAGTAGGGAGGAAAGAGAGGAAGAGAAGCAGAGGAGAGGACAGAAAAGGAGAGAATGACGAAAATGAGAGTAAGGAGGATTAAAGGAAACGTAAAAGGAGGAATTGGAATAGTTGTAAAGGAGGAGGACGAATTCGAGGAATAAGAAGAACGGGAAGAAGGAACGGGAGACGAAAGCATAGAAGAAAAGGGAGAAAGAAAAAAAGGAAAACCAGAAGGAAAAACACGAGAAGACTAAACAAAAACTAGAAGCACAGAATAAGTAAAATAAATGAAGCAGATAAAAAAAAGACAGAACGGAGAAGCAATATAAACAAAGAACCAAAATGGGACAATATAGATTGGCAGAAGAAGAAGAAGAAGAAAGGAAAGAAAAAAAAAAAGCATACACAATAAAGCCAAAGGAAAAAAGGGTCAGACCCAACGTAATACCGATGTTTTCGTGTTTATATATGATAATGATTATTGAAGCGATATTTATTACCTTAACACTTCCCCGCCGTCGACTCGCCTCGCCCGAAATTGATACTCAGCGAAATTAACTATAAGTCTAAAGCACAAAAGGACGAAGAGAAGGGGAGGGGGGAGACAGCGAGAGAGGGAGAAGAGAGAGGGGAGAGAGAGAGGGTGGGGGGGGAAGGGTTCAATAAAAGGGTTGCGGTGAGGATGGGAGAGAAAGGGGGGAGGTGGGTTGTTGTGGGTGAAAATAGGAGAGACGGGGATAGATAGATAGAGAGAGGGAGGGAGGGAGAGCGAGATAGAGATAGATAGATAGATAGAAGATAGATAGAGAGAGAGAGAGAGAGAGAGAGAGAGAGAGAGAGAGAGAGAGAGAGAGAGAGAGAGAGAGAGAGAGAGACAGACAGACACACAGACAGAACGAGAATCAAAGAGAAACCAAAAAGAAAGCCAGAAATCACAACATTAGGACGCTAAAAGAAACGAGAAACGCAAGAAACGGGAATAAATAACGAGCGGCAAACAGAAACGAGAAAAAAAACACAAGACCTATTCTCGAAAACGATGATAAGCAATCAGAGAAGAGAACGAAGAAAAAATAAACAACCCAAAAACTACAAAAAAATAAAACAATAAAAGGGCTACACAGTTCCAGCCAATGAGAGAACAAAAGAGAATAACGGATAAAAAGAAAATAACGGATGAAAAGAGGAAAATAGAAAGATGCATAGGAAGAAGAGAACCCGATAAAGAAACAGGTGAGATCGACTCGACAACGCAAATCCCGAAGTGGAATCCAAACACGCTTAATATTCCGTCAGAATACGGTCTCTTTGAGTTCCCAAGCAGTCGCTGGCGTCGGCGAGCCTTCACGGGAGAGGGGAGGAGAAAGGAGGAGAGTGAGGGAGGAAAGGAGGAGGAGAAGGAGGCGAGAGAAATGAGGAGGAGAGGGAAGGTGGAGAAGGAAGGTGGAGAAGGAGAAGAAGGAAGAAGTGGAGAAAGGAGGAGAGGGAGGGAGGGAAGGTGGGAGGAGGGAGGAGAAAGGAGGAGAGTGAGGGAGGAAAGGGGAGGAGAAGGAGGCGAGAGAAATGAGGAAGGAGAGGGAAGGTGGAGAAGGAGAAAGGAGGAAGGAGTGGAGGGATGGAGGGATGGTGGAGAGGGAGAGGGAGGAGAAAGGAGGAGAGTGAGGGAGGAAAGGAGGAGGAGAAGGAGGCGAGAGAAATGAGGAGGAGAGGGAAGGTGGAGAAGGAGAAGGAGGAAGGAGTGGAGGGATGGAGGGATGGTGGAGAGGGAGAGGGGAGGAGAAAGGAGGAGAGTGAGGGAGGAAAGGAGGAGGAGAAGGAGGCGAGAAATGAGGAGGAGAGGGAAGGTGGAGAAGGAGGAAGAAGTGGAGGGATGGAGGGATGGTGGAGAGGGAGAGGGGAGGAGAAAGGAGGAGAGTGAGGGAGGAAAGGAGGAGGAGAAGGAGGCGAGGGAAATGAGGAGGAGAGGGAAGGTGGAGAAGGAGAGGAGGAAGGAGTGGAGAGGGAGAGGGAAGGAGAAAGAGGAGAGTGAGGGAGGAAAGGGAGGAGGAGAAAGGAGGCGAGAGAAATGAGGAGGAGAGGGAAGTGGAGAAGGAGAAGGAGGAAGGAAGTGGAGGGGATGGAGGGATGGTGGAGAGGGAGAAGGGAGGAGAAAGGAGGAGAGTGAGGGAGGAAAGGAGGAGGAGAAGGAGGCGAGAGAAATGAGGAGGAGAGAGGGAAGGTGGAGAAGGAGAAGAAGGAAGAAGTGGAAGGAGGAGAGGGAGGGAGGGAAGGTGGAGAGGGATAGGAGGAGAAAGGAGGAGAGTGAGGGAGGAAAGGAGGAGGAGAAGGAGGCGAGAGAAATGAGGAGGAGAGGAAAGGTGGAGAGGGAATGTGGAGAAGGAGAAGGAGGAAGGAGTGGAGGGAGGGAGGGAGGGAAGGTGGAAAGGTGGAAAGGGAGAGGGGAGGAGAAAGGAGGAGAGTGAGGGAGGAAAGAAGGAGGAGAAGGAGGCGAGAGAAATGAGGAGGAGAGGAAAGGTGGAGAAGGAGAAGGAGGAAGGAATGGAGGGATGGAGGGAAGGTGGAGAGGGAGAGGGGTGGAGAAAGGAGGAGAGTGAGGGAGAAAGAAGGAGGAGAAAGGAGGCGAGAGAAATGAGGAGGAGAGGAAGGTGGAGAAGGAGAAGGAGGAAGGAGTGGAGGGAGGGAGGGAGGAAGGTGGAAAGGTGGAAAGGGAGAGGGGAGGAGAAAGGAGGAGAGTGAGGGAGAAAAGAAGGAGGAGAAGGAGGCGAGAGAAAATGAGGAGGAGAGGAAAGGTGGAGAGGAGAAGAAGGAAAGGAGTGGAAAAAGGAGGAGAGGGAGGGAGGGAAGGTGGAGAGGAGAGGGTGAGAAAGGAGGAGAGGGAAGGTGGAGAAGGAGGAGAGGAGAGGGAGAGAAAGGAGGAGGGGAAGGTGGAAGGGGAGAAGGGGAGAAAGGAGGAGAGGGAGGAGAGGAGGAGAAAGGAAGGGGAGAGAAGCAGAGCGGGGGAAAGGGACGAGAAATGAGGAGAGAGAGGGTGGGAAGGAGAGGGAGAAGGAAGGAGAGAGAAAGGAGAGAGGGAAGGAGGAGATATAGGGGAAGGTGGGTACAGGAGAGAACGGAGGCGGGGAAAAGGGGAGGAGAGGGAGGGAAGGAGAGAAAGGTAAAAAGAAAGAAGAAGGACATGGCAGGGTGAGAGAAAGTGGGAGGGAAGAAAGGAGGAGAGGATGGGAGGGAAAAGGGAGGAGGAGAGGAAAGGAGAAGGGAAAGGGGAAGGGAAGGAAGAAAGAGAAAGAGGGAGGAAGAGGAGCAGATGGACGGAGGAGAGGGAGGGAGAAAGGAAGAGAAAAGGGAAGGAAAAGAAGTAGAAGGAGGAGAGAAATGAGAGAGGGGGATATGAAGAGTACGAAGAGGGAGAGGGTGGAACGAGAGAAAGAGGAAGGGAAGAGAGTAAGATAGGATGGGAAAGGAAAAAGGAGGAGATAAAGGGAAGGAGGAAGTAGCAAAAGGAGGAGAGAAAGGAGCAAAATGATAATAGAAGAAAAGAAGAGAGGGAGGAGAGACATTGGATTTAGAGGAACGTAGAGAGGGTTAAGGAGAGGGAAAAAAAAAAAGGGGAAAGAGAAAAAGGAGATGATGATGAAAGGGGAAAGTCGAAATGGAATAAAGCCCGGAGGAAGAGAGGAATGAGGAAAAGGAGAAGAAAAGGAAGAGAAGGTAAAGGATATAGGCAAGAGAAAGGAGAAGAGGAAAACGGAAGAAAAAAGAGAAGGGGAGAAAAGAAAAAATAAGAGGAAAGGGAGAAGAAGATTGAACACTGAAGAGAAGCAGATTGGTTTAAAGATAACGAAAGGAAAGAGGAAGTGAGAAACAGAAAGAGGAAAAATCAAAAGGAAAGATAGAAAGCTAGAAAAGAGAGAAAAAAGAAGGAACAGAACCGATGGATTGGAACAAGATCAGACAGAGAAAGTGAAAGAGAGAGAGAGAAAGAAAGAAAACACATACAGAAAGTCGAGAAATGCAAAGAAACGAGAGAAAAGAAGATGAAGAAGAAGGAAAAAAGCAAATCAGATAATAGCCCAAAAAAGACGAAGAGGGAACAGGAGCAAGGAGAATAAAAAGGGAGAGAGGAAAAGGTGAGAGGAAGGCTGGCAACGTGATGATCTGACAGGATG
>NW_020870162.1:109648-127148 GCF_003789085.1 Penaeus vannamei | reverse complement strand
ACCACGCTATGTAGAGTATCAATATAACGCTACCGATAACCTATGATAACTTGTGAGGGAAAGCCTGAATGAGTATAGCTTAAGCGAAGGTTTCGGGGCGTATTATTAAAATTTGTGCGCTATGAGAGGATAATACAGGGGTCAAAATATGTGTTTTGTTTGTTGTGTTTCGTGTGTGTGTGTGTGTGTGTGTGTGTGTGTGTTTGTGTTTGTGTTGTGTGTGTGTGTGTGTGTGTGTGTGTGTGTGTGTGTGTGTGTGTGTGTGTGTGTGTGTGTGTGTGTGTGTGTTAGTCTTTTCTAGTAAACTATATATATTTATGTCGGTCTCTTTTTCTATACCTATTTATCTACATTTAAGAGTTCCTGTTTAATACTTTCTCCTCTCTACTATCAGTCTCCCAGCTTCTCTCTTTTTTACCCATCCTCTCTCCAAAAAATAAAAAGAGAAGAAAAATATCTCGCCCTTTTCTCCTTCCCAAACTACAAGCTAAGGTGTTTGTCTTCATTCACGGGTCGGCGTTCATTAAATTGGCAGAATTCCACAACCATAAACCTGTCAACGTCCGGAGTTCGTGTAGTATAGCAGTGGGACTAGTGGTGGTAGCCTGTGTTCACTTGGGGGGGGGGGGGTAGTAATTGTAGTAGGGATAGTTTTAGTAGTTATTTAGTTATGGGGGTAAATGTTGGAAGAGTAATGGTTGGTAGGTGATAGGATTAGCGTTTGGTTATGGTAGTTTTGACACTATAATGGGATGATATAGGTTTAGTGGTGGTTTCAAATGTTTGTTTTTTGGGGCGTAGTGATGGTTAGTTTTGATATTTATTGGAAAACAGAAAAAGACAAAGAAAATAAAACAGACGAAAGACATGAAAAAATAGAAGGACGAAAAACAAGAACAAAAACGAGAAACGAAAAACCTCAACAAATCAACAAATGAAAAACGAGAAGCAAAAAAAATCGAAAAAACGAAAAACATAAAAAAATTAAAAACGACCGACGCAAAACAGTGCAATTATGTTAGTTTAAATTCAGCTAATTCAGAAATATTAGTTAAACAGTAATGATCTATTTACTTTACATCTTTAGAAGCCACAGTTCTATGGCTGCCTGATTGCTGGTAACATTATCGATACAGTACTAGTAGTAGAAGGGCAGTAAATTTTAATATCATTGATGGTATTTTAACATTAAGGGTTCCTGTGACGAAGGTTGTTGATGAACTGAATGATTAATCAAACATAATATCTCAGTGCAGTCAAATTAATGATGTTAATATCATTAGTGAAATTAATAATGCATCGATAAACAGGTAGGTAGGTAGACAGTTTCGATAGTAGGAGAGGTGTTTGTATGTGTCTTTTTGCCTCGTGTGTTGATTTGTGAGACTGCGTTCGTGCGACGAGCGAAAATAAAGCTGTGTAATCTTGTACGTTATGGTGGGTCTGTTATGGCCCCATGCTCACTATCTGTCTGTCTGCCTATATCAGTGCATCAATATCTACCCCGTTTCTCTTTTTCTCTCTGTCTCTCTGTCTGTCTCTGTCTCTCTGTTTCTGTCTGTCTCTGTCTCTCTCTCTCTCTCTCTCTCTCTCTCTCTCTCTCTCTCTCTCTCTCTCTCTCTCTCTCTCTCTCTCTCTCTCTCTCTCTCTCCCTCTCCTCCTCTCCTCCCTCTCCCTCCCTCCCTCCCTCTCCCTTCCCTCTCCTTCCCTCCTCCCCTCTCTCCCTCCCTCTCCCTCCCTCCTCCATCCCTCTCTCTCCCTCACTATCACCCATTTTTTTCTCTCTCTCTCCTCCCTCTTTGTTTATCCACCTCTCTCCATGCCTACAACTCACGCCCCCCGTAGATCAACTTCGATTTACTAAGGGGGGGAAAAAACACACCGGCGACTGAACGATATTGTAATCACGATTATTAATTTAATTATCTGACGCCCCGTTCATTGCTCGTGCCGCGTAGTTCATGCAAATTTATAGGCTTGTGTCAATAATTCCATAATCGAAAAGAGTGGGAGTTGCGATATTAGACCATGAATATAAAATTTCGACGGGGAATTCCCAGAGTGCTTTTGGGTAGCGCTGTTTGACCAGAGCAGATGGATGTGTGCTGGGACCGTGGCTCTCGCTTTCCGTGTTTGCCGTCGTGTTTTTTTTTTTTTTTTCGAATCTCGTTTTTTGAGTTTTTTTATTTATTTTTTATTTATTTATTTTTTTTTTTTTTTTTTGGGGGGGGGGGTCTTTTTTTGGAGCTTGTTTTTCGTTTCTCGTTTTATGCGTTTTTTTGTAGCTTTTTTTCGTTTTTGTCTCTGTTTATCTTTCGTTTGTGGTTTTGTGGTTTTCTTTTATCGTTTTTTTTCCATTTCTTCGTCTTGCTTTTGAAATTCTTTCTTATATCTAATTTTAATAATGTTTTCTCTCTCTCGTTTTTCATGTGTTTTTTTTTTCGTCTCTCACTTTCCATGTTTTTCGTCTCTCGTTTTCCGTCTCTCATTTTTCATGTTTTTATGATTTTCTTCTCTCGCTTTACATGTTTTCGAAACTTTTGTTGTTGTTTTTCGTTTGTTTTTCATGCTTTTTCATGATTTTCACCTCTCGTTTTTCATAATTTTTGTCTCTCTCTTATCATGTTTATCGTCTCTCGTTTTCTCTCCTACCATCTCTTTTTTTTCATGTTTTTCGTATTTTTCTCGCTTTTCCTCCTATCTCCTTTCGCTTTCATTTATTTTTTCGCTCATCTTCTCTTCTCCCTTCTTTCATTATCACATAATTTGCCTCTCACTTTCCCTTTACTTCCGTTTCCCGTTTTCTCTTCTTTCGCTCTCGTTTCCCCTTATTCTGCGTCTCGTTTTCCTTTCCTTTTTTGTCTTTTTCTTTTTTTTTTTCTGTTTTTGAACATTTTTTCCCTTTCATTGGTCTCATGTTTTCCCTCCCTTCGCATGTCGCTTCCCCGCCTTTTTTCTTTTTATCATTTATTTTATTTATCTTTTTATTTATTTATTCATTGTTACTCATTTCCCCGTCTCCCTCTTATTTTCCTTTTATTTATCCGTCTTACTTTAGAGTTTATTTTCTTTAGAGTTTAGTTTATTTTCTTTTTATCTTTCCGTCGTATAGTATCCGTCTTTTTTTCTTCTTCTTTTCTCCGTCTTATTTTATTTTTGATTAATATATATGACCTTACAAAAATCCTTATCCATTTTTTTTTTTTTTTTTTGCTTATCTTTTATTAATATATATGACCTTACAAAAATCCTTACCCATTTTTTTTTTTTTTTTTTTTCTTATCTTTTATTAATATATATGACCTTACAAAACCCTTACCCATTTTTTTCTTTTTTTTTTTTTTTTTTGGTGTTATCTTTTATTAATATATATGACCTTACAAAAATGACCAAGATCTCTCTGATAGTTAGTAATAAAAGATTGAAAACAAATATACGATAAACACAAAGAATATTCATTAAATTATCTTAATTAATCGGAATCCTTGCTAATTTCACTAACAACCCTTCATGAAATAATTTTAAATGCTATTCCTACATCTCACAAACTTGAGCTATCCATAGGACAAACTTAAACGGTATACTTACATATTTCACCAACTTATCCTGTCCATGGAATAAACTTGAGCAGTATTCTTACACATTTCACCAACTTGGTATCTTTACAACTTTAACAGTATCCATACACATTTCAATAACTTAACTTGGTATCTTTACAACAACAGTATCCTAACACAATAACTTGGTATCTTTACAACTTTAACAGGGTATCTTTACAACTTAAACGATATCTTTGCACACTAACTGGTATCCTTCCAACTAAACGGTATCCATACACAAATTTACGGTATCCTTACAACATTTAATAACTTTTACACATTCACTACAATTTGGTACCTTACAACTTAAATATCTTTATTTCAATAACAACTGGTATCCTTTTAAATGGTATCCTTACATATTTCAATAACAACTTGGTATCCTTACACATTTCAATAACAACTTGGTATCCTTACAACACAACTTAACTTGGTTTCCTTACACATTTCAGCAACAACTTGGTATCCTTACAACTTAAACAGTATCCTAACACATTTCAATAACTTCACTTGCTATCCCTATAACTTAAACGGTATCCATACACATTTCAATAACTTAACCTGGTATCTTTACAACTTAAACCTATATCCTTACACATTTCACTAACAACTTGGCATCCTTACAACATTTCAATAACTTACCTTAGCATCCTTACACATTTCACTAACAACTTGGTATCCTAACACTTCAATAACTTAACTTGGTATCCTTACAACTTAAACGGTATCCATACACAAATTTACTAACAACTTTATCCCTATAACTTAAAACGGTATCCATACAAACTTGGTTTCCTTACACATTTCAGTAACAACTTGGTATCCTTACAACTTAAACAGTATCCTAACACATTTCAATAACTTCACTTGGTATCCCTACAACTTAAACGGTGTCCTTGCATACTTCACCTGTCCGTGGAATAAACTTTAAACGGTTTTCATCAGCTGATTAATTACCTCTTCGGAACACTTCTACTTCATCAGGTGTCCGGACCTTGACAGTTCCTCCGCCTAAAACGGGCTATTTGTCTCAGGAAAGTGTCTCGGGCAGTCAAGCCTCTCTCGTAGGCCTAGGCTGGTACATTATCTCATCTTAGCGTCAGAGCAATTTGTATATATTTTATTTTTTTATTTATTTTTTTTTTTTTTTTTTATTTTATTATTTATTTTTTTTTTTGGGGGGAATGTTCGTATATTTTATGTGTATGTGTCGTGTTTATTTCATTTTATTTGTTTTTTGATCCATATGTTTTAGAAATTCTATACTAAAAGCGTTAATATAGATATCTTTTACCTTTTTCTCTTAATTTTTCTCTTGGTTTCAAACATTTTTCTTGGGGAGGAAATCCCGTAAAGCTCATTTCAGGGCAAACAAAGCATATAATAAGCAGGAGAAATAACCTTTAAGACATCCCTTGAGAAAACTTGCCCTCATCTTCCCCCTCTTCTGAACCCTCACTTCGGCCATCGCCTGGAGCAAGTAATTAAGACACGGCCCTCCGGAGACACTGACGAAAGTGCCACTCCTAATTGGATAAATTTGGCACTTACGTCGGAACTTTCTCCTTGTCACTTCTTTCAGCCTTGTTCTTCATTCTTTGTCTCGGGCTTTCGATCTGCGTTTGTTTTCTCGTTTCGTGTTTTGTTTTTGTTTTTCTTGGTTTCTCGTTTCGTGTGTCTTTTTCGTTTTCGTTTCTTTTGTCGTTTCTTCTTTCTGTTTTTTTTGTTTGTGTCGTGAGTCTGATTTTATATTTTTTTCTTCGTAATTCTGCTTTATTTCATTCTTCCCCTTCTTCCTTTCACTCGTTCTTTTCGACTCCCTTTCCTTATCTATAACTCACCTTTCCTCGAGTATTTCTCTCTCACTCTTCGCTTTGCTCTTTCTCACTCTCTCTTTTTCTCCTTTCTCTCATCCCGTCACATTCTCCCTTCGCCAATCTCCGTTTTTATTGCTTTACTTCCATCAAGTCTTCATTCACTCTTCCACTCTTCTCTTCTTCCCTCAAATCATTCACTCCTTGTCTCCATTCCCTTCACTCAACTTTTTCCTCTCTTCCACCGATCTCTTCCCTCCTTCGTAATCTATTCGTTTTCCCTTTTCCTATCCCCTACCTTCCCTCCTTCCACCTGTTTTCCACTCTTCTTTTCCTTCATTCATCTACTTCACTCTACCTTACTCCCTCCATGTCATTATCTCTTTACTCTAAGTACACACTCGTCCCTCCCTCCCTCCTTCCCTCCCTCCCTCCCTCCTCAAGCCAGGCCCTCCACCTTTTTTCCTTTTTGCTCTTTCCTTTTCCTATGTCCCTTTTCCTTATATATATGTATATATATATATATATATATATATATATATATATATATATATATATAATATATATAATATATATATATATATAATAAGTGGATGCAGAGGAATATATCAGATACAATAGATACAATAGGAAAAATTGATTTGTATACATTGAAAAAAGAAGGAAAAAGATTTCTAGATCACAAGAAAAATAGAATGCATGTAGGATATAAACAGGTGGAAGGAAAAAGGTCTATTGAGCACTGAAAAATAATATATGTAAATAATATATATAATATATTTAAATATCCAAGAAGAGGAAAAGTAAAAAATAATAATAATAATATAATGATAACAATATAATAAAGATAATAATATAATAATGATAACAATAATAACAATAATAATAATGATAATAATAATAGTAATAATAATAATAATAAGAGGAAGAAGAAGTATATATAATAATATTAATAATAAAATAATAATAATGATAATAATAACAATGATAATAATTATGGTGATAATAATAATAATAATAATAATACAATAATAAAATATAATGATAATGATAATAAATAAAAAAACACATATAACAACGCATTCAACCCTTCCATCAAAACATTAACAACAAAACAACAGCTCCCCCCAACCCACACCCTTCCCTCCCCCCCCTCCCCCCCCCCAACCCCCCCACCACCCGTCCCCCCACCCCCCCCCCCCCAAAAAAAAAAATCAACAACACCAAAACTCATAAAAAAAAAAAAAAAAAAAAAAAAAAAAAACACCTAATGAAACCCTACACCCTTGACTGACACCCGGATCTCCATATGTAAAGCTGAAGACCGGAGGAGAAAAAAAACGAATGTTATCGCCTTCCTCTTGCTCTCATTTGCATACCGTCGGGAAGAAATGTTTGGCTCTCCTCTCTCGCCTTCGGATGGGAGAGGAATTTGTGTTTTTTTTTTTTTATGGAGGAGGAGGAAGAGAGGGAGGAAAGAAGGGGAGAGGTGGAGGAAGAGGAAGTGGAGGAGGAGGGGAAGGAGGAAGGAGGAGGAGGGAGGAAGAGAGAGGGAGGAAGAAGTTTTGGCTCTCCTCTCGCCTTCGGATGGAGGAAGGAAAGTGTTTTTTTTTTTTTTTTTTTTTTTAAGAAAGAGGAGGAGGAGGAAGAGAGGAGGGAGGAGAGGCGGGAAGAAGGGGAGGAGGAGGAAGAGAGGTGGAGGAGGAGAAGAAGAAGGAAATGGAAGAGGAACAAGAGAGAGGGAGGAGGAGAGGAGAGATGTTTTGCGGGCTTCGGCTCTGGGGGAGGAAGAAGGAGAGGGAAGGACAGAAGGGCGGGAAGGGATGGAGGAGGAGAAGAGAGAGGGAGGAGAACGGGGGAAGGAGTGGAGGAGAAGGGAAGGGAGAAGAAGGGAGAAAGGAAGGAGGAGGAAGAGAGAGGGAGGAAGAAGGGGGAAGAAGGGGAAGGAGGAGGAACAGAGAAGAAGGAGAAGAAGAAGGGAGGAGAGGAGGAAGGGGAGAAGAAGGGGGGAAGGGGTGGAGAGGAGGAGAGGAGGAAGGAGGGAAGGAAGGAGGAGAGAGAGGGAGAAGGGAACGGGGAAGAAGGTGAGGAGGAGGAAAGGAAGGGGAGGAATGGAGGAGGAGAAGAGAAGAGGAGAGGAAGAAAGGCGAGAGGGAGGACGGTGGAAGAGGAGGAAGAGAGAAGGAAGAAGGGGGAGGAGGTGGAGGAGGAGGAAGGAGAAGGAAGGGAAGGAAGGAAGCGGAGGAGGTGGAGGAGGAGGAAGAGAGAAGGAAGAAGAAGGAGGAGGAGTGGAGGAGGAGGAAGAAGAGAGGGAGGAAGAAAGGAGGAAAGAGGTGGAGGAGGAGGAAGAGGGAAGGAGGGAAGGGGGAAGGAGGTGGAGGAGGAGGAAGAGAAAGGGAGGAAGAAGGGGGGAGAAGGAGGTGGAGGAGGAGAAGAAAGAGGGGGTGAAGGGGGTGGAGGAAGGAAAGAAGAGGGAGGAAGAAGGGGGAAGAGGTGGAGAGGAGGAAGAGAGAAGGAAGAAGAAGGGGAAGGAGGGGTGGAGGAGGAAGAAGAGGAAGGAAGAAGGGGGAAAGGAGTGGAGGAGGAGGAAGAGAGAGGAGGAGGAAGAAGGGAAGAGTGGAGGAGGAGGAAGAGAAGAGAGGAGGAGGTGGAGGAGGAGGAAGAGAGAGGAAGAAGAAGGGAGGATATGGAAGAGGAGGATAAAGGGAAAGTGGAAGAGAAAGATGATGGTAATCATAATAATACCAATGTTAATGATAATGAAGTTGATTCCGGCGATACTGCTGCCACTAATAATAAAAATTATAAACCATTTTTATTGTAGAAATTATATTAATATCATCATAATGTAGTAAAATTATTATTATCATGATAACGTAGTAAAATTATTAAAGATATCATAATATAGTAAAATTACCATTAATATAATCATAATGATACTCTCAACAACACTAATGATATAAGTGATAATAAAAATAAAGACACCAAAAGCAAAACAAAAAACAAAGCCACAACTGACCAAAATACAACACCCAAGCACACAAAAATATAACCCCGAAATCACGCAAGCACACACCCTCTCATACACACATAAAACACCCATGAATACGTTATGCCATGAGTGAATAATAGTTTAATTTACCTCGTCCTCACTCCTAAACACACTCACTACGAGGAGATGAGAACGCGAATCCAGTGCCATATGTAAATAGACTCATAAACATTAGGAGATGCACTACAGTTCTAATGCACAGGCGGGCCGCTATTATGAGGGAATGGGGAACGGGGATATGTGGGAGATACACGCAGAGCTTCGTATATGTGTGAGAAGATAGAGGTGATGACTGTGAATGAAGGAAGGGTAATGGGAATTGTTGAGTTATGAACCATAATCGTGATGATGAGGATGAGAATGATGATATTCTTAATAGGAATGATAAAGATGATGATAATAATCGTTATAGCAATGATAATGATACTTAATGGTAGCGATGGTGATGATGATTATGATAATGGTGATGATGATGATGAGAGAGAGAGAGAGAGAGAGAGAGAGAGAGAGAGAGAGAGAGAGAGAGAGAGAGAGAGAGAGAGAGAGAGAGAGAGAGAGAGAGAGAGAGAGAGAGAGAGAAGAGAGAGAAGAGAGAGAGAGAGAGACTTTCCCATTCATTTACTGGTCCCATACAAACAAGTCAACATGAGTAACATTTTTAAACTCGAAGGAAAAATCTCTTACACATATGCATCAGAATATGTTCGTATCGGACATGAATGCGTTCATTTTCCTCAGTGTGCCGGCCGGATGTTCGCACAAACATGTCATAGGTTGAATACAGGTAATTTTGATAAGCTTGCAGTAGTTGAGACACATCGGAAGGTCATAATCCATTATTGCCTGTGTACATGAGGGGGACGCATATTACAGTGTCTTATCACACATTTAAATCCCCGAAGCTTATGTTCCGGGACCTTCTGGTGTAAATAATTTCGTAGTGCTATTCGAAGATTACTGACCTTCAAGGAGACGACCTTACTTAGCCTCTGTGCTGTCCACCGACTTTCTCTTTTTTCTGTTTTTCATCGCTCTTACCTCTCTTTTCTGACCGTTCTTTTTTTATTTACTTTGTCCCACTGTTCGTTTGTGTTTCGTTCCTCATTCCTACTATTCCCTTTTTTATTCCTCTTTCATATTCTCTCCATTCCCTTTTCATTTCTATTCCCCTCTTTCCCATTTCCTACCTTTCCATCTCATTCATTTTTTCTCATACCTCTTCCCTTCTCTCGTTCCTGCCCCTTTCCCCTTACTTTTTTCCCTACTTTTTATCCTTCCCCTTTTTCCTCCTCCCTTCTCTTCCCATTCATCCATTTTCTTCTCTTTCATACTCCCTCTCCCTGTTCTCTCCCCTTTCATTCCTCCTTCCTATCACTCCTTTCTCTTTCCCATCCCACCCTCTCTACCCTCTCTCTTCCATCCCTCCCACTCTTTCTCCTCTTCTGTCTCTCCCCCTCTCCCCTCTCTCTCCATCCTCCTCCTCTCCCTCCCTCTATCTCCTCCCCTTCCATCGCTCCCCCTCTCCCTCCCTCTTCCATCCCTTCCCCTCTTCTCTCTCTCTTCCATCCCTCCCCTCTCCCCTCCCTCTTCCACCCCCTCCCCCTTTCCTCCCCCTCCTCTTCTATCTCTCTCCCCTTCCCCTCCCCTCCTCTTTCTATCCCCCCCCCTCCCCTCTCCTTATCCACCCCCCTCTCCCCTATCTCTTCCATCCCTCCACCTCTCCCCTTCCTCTTTTATCCCTCCCCTTCTCCCCTCCCTCTTCTATCCCTCCCCCTTCCCTTCCTCTTCTACCCCACCCCTCTCCCCTCCTTTCTTCTATCCCTCCCCCCTTTCCTCCCTCTTCCACCCCTCCCCCTCTCCTCTCCCCAACCTCTTCTATCCCACCCCTCTCCCCTCCCTCCTCTATCCCTCCCCCCCTTCCCCCTCCCCCCCCCCCCCTCTCCCCCCCAACCCCCCCCCGAAACTCTTCTCTCTGCGGTCCCAAATTCCATTAAGTAAATAACAAACGACGGTCACTTTTTTCATTGTTGTTCAGCGCACTATAAAATATCTAGTTCTGTTGCTACTATGACTGTTAGGAGAGTTCTCTTGCTGCTGATGTTGCTTCTGCTGTTGTTCGTTCCTTGCTGTTGTTATTGTTGTTTTTGCGAATATGTGTGTGTAAGAATAGATGTTCATACTTTTAATATTGTTTTTCTTTCTTTGCGTGTCTCTTAAACGTTCGCTCCTGTAATAAATTTTACGGCAAACAAGAATATAGATTGGTAACGAATGGAATATATATTACAAAGCATACACGAATATATAAACAATATATTCTTTCCAGTTATACCTTTTACTTTTTTTTCTTTTTTTTTTTTTTTACGTGCAGGTGTGCAAGGCAAGAACTCTGTCGCATTCCAAAGCGGGGTTATCGCTTTCCAAGGTGCTTATGGTGTCTTTATACTGTGTGTACGTGTGTGTGTGTGTGGTGTGTGTGTGTGTGTGTGTGTGTTGTGTGTGTGTGTGTGTGTGTGTGTGTGTGTGCCGTGTGTGTGCGGGTGATTCATCCGCGTTTTTGCGCGTGTGTTCCTGACTATACATACACATATATTCGCATACCCATAAATGCAAAAAACTCGAACTGTTTGATCCCCTGCCCATAATACCCGTAACATGACCATAACTTACAAAACAATTAAAGAATTAAATAAAATCAACACAGGCAGACCTCTTCGCATTGCCCTCAAATCCGGGTATAGCCTGCACCACACGTTGCCACGCTCAGTAAGGGAAAACTTCGGTTACGTAATCCAATAGCTAGACTTATTCGGGCGAAAGTGTGTCAATATCTTTTTTTTTTTTATCGCGACTGATTAAGCAAGCGCAGGCTGAGTGATCGCTGCATGTTGCGTTCTCGAGGCTGAGCGTTTGTTTGTGTTTTGCGTGTTTGTGTGAGTGTTTGTGTGTTTGCGTGTGTTTGTGTGTGTTTGTGTGTTGTTTGTGTGTTTGCCTGTGTTTGTAAGTTGTTTGTGTGTTTGTGTTTTGTGTTTAGTGTTTGCCTGTGTTTGTAAGTGTGTGTTGCTGTTTGTGAGAGTGTTTATGATTGTGTGTTTGCGTGTGTAAGTGTGTTTGTGTTAGTGTTTGTGTTTTAAGTGTTTGCCTGTGTTTGCAAGTGTGCTTGTGTTTGCGTGTTTGTGAGAGTGTTTATGATTGTGTGTTTGCGTGTGTATGTGCAAATGCCTCGGTTTGTTATGTGTGTTTGTGTGTGATTTAGTACCTGTACGTGTTTCTCTGCTTGTGCAAGTGTTTGTGTGTGTGTGTTTATATTAGCGTTGGTGCTCACATTTCATTATGTGCTTGCTACTATATATGTTTCTGTTTACATGTATGTGTCTACATTCGCGTGTAAGATCTACACATGCACACATTTGTTTATCCGTGGATGTTCTTGAGTATGAGCGTGCCTCTATGCATATAAATTAAGAGATTCAATGTATTTTTTCCCCTGGTCATGTACTACATAAAGACTAAGCGGGAGCTCATATTCTTGTTTCAAAGCATGCAAGAGTTGGTACCTAACAGTGCGCGCTGTGTATCTATAGGCCGGTTTGTTAGCGTTGTGCCAGGCTCGAACCGATGAATATTCGTATAGACACGCACGCGAATACACAGAAATAAATGTATTGCTGTCTGTTTATAAATGTATATCTGTCTGTTTATGAGAGATATCTATACAAATACATTTATATCTGTATTCATGATATATATATATATATATATATATATATACTATATAGATAGATAGATAGATAGATGATAGATAGATAGATAGATAGATAGATGATAGATAGATAGATAGAGATAGATAGATATATACAAACATATTTATCTCTTTATCTATATGTTAGATATGCATTTATGTCAGTGTTTAGATATGTCCGTTTCATGAATGTTTATTGGGTGGAGCTCAAGAATATTAACGAACCTGAACTTTGTGTCTGACTTTATGTACGAGTGTGTGTGTGTGTGTTCTTGTGAGTGTGCGCGAGCGTAGGTGTCCGTAACCAAGTAAAGTTTAAGAGGAAGCACTGGGGAGCGAAAAAGGAAAGGGGAAAAAAAGATAACAAGAGCAAATAGGATAAGTAAAAAGAAGAAGAGGAAGAAGCTCTTAGATCCCACTAAAACCCACTGAAAATTTATGTCGACACCAACTAGCATTTTTCTTCTTTTTTGTGAGTGTGTTTCTAAGTGCATCATGGTTCCTCCTTCCCCCATCCCTACCCCTTAGCCCCCCCTACCCCCCCACCCCCATCCCTACCCTTCTATCCGTCCTTCCCCTTCGTCCTCCCCCCTTCGATATTCCTCTCCCTCCTATCTTCCTCCTCCTCTCCTCTTCTCCTTCCTCTTCCTCCTCCTTCCTTCCTTCCTTCCCCTCCACCTCCAAAAAAAAAAGGATATCATCGTACACAAGCCAACCAACGTCTTACGAGAGTTTGCGGAGAACGTGAAGGCGAAAGAACGTCTTGGCTGAGCGTGTAAAGGTATTACTTGCGTGTGTCGAGAGAGGAAGGGTTTGCTTAATCAAAGATCCGTTTGGTGAATGACACTAAGGTCGAAGGTGAAGAAGGGTGGAATTAGCGTGAAATTATGAAAACAGGGAGGAAGAACAGGGTCCTATTTGAATAAGAATAGCAAGTCGAAGAAAAAAAAAAAAGAATCCTTATATTAATACGATTAAAGGAACAAAAGTCATATACGGGGGTCAGTTGAAAATATATTCACCGCCTTAAAGAGGTCGCATGAGAGGGTCAGACGCATTACTGGTCTAAGAGCCCCTGCCGACCCGAGCTGGCCAGAGTGGTAGGGTATGGCCCACCCTCTCCCCGCCATGACACACTCTCAAGTAGCAATCGCCGTTCCTGTTGAGGCAGCGATGTTTCTGAGCATAGGACTGGATATATATATATATATATATATATATATATATATATATATATATATATATATATATATATATATATATATATATATATATATATATATATATATATATATATATATATATATATATATATATATATATGATATATATTATATATATATATATATATATATATATATAATATATATATATATATATATATATATATATATATATATATATATATATATATATACATGTATGTATATATATATATATAATATATATATATATATATATATATATATATAATATATATATATATATATATATATATATTATATATATATATATATATATATATATATATAATATATACTATATATATATCTATCCATCTTGTGTGGATGCGTCTGCGCGCGTGTGTGTGCCTCTAAAATCAGAGGCTGTTTGTTAAACGATCTAAAACCATGTCACATCGATATACTGTAATTATTCATCCTAGTGTGAAAGTCACACATCAATCAATGTAATGATTTAATAATCACGCAAGCCATGTGCTTCCAAGGGAAGTCAAAGAAAAGTCGTAAATCTGAAGACAGACTACATTAAAGTATAAAAAATATGTATGATTAATACCGATATTTGTTTTGATAACAGTCCTGTACCGGAACGCTATAATACCCCCAAAAAAATTCTTGCGAATATTTAGTTTCTATTCATTTATCTTTTTTTATTATTTATTTGGGGAGGAGGGCGATTTGATTACTGTTTGACGACCCGCTACCAAAGCACACACACACACACACACACACACACACACACACACACACACACACACACACACACACACACACACACACACACACACACACACACACACACACACACACACACACACACACACACACACACACACACACACACACACACACACACACACACAACACAGCAAGTAATTGATGGCAAAAAAAAAAGTTTATTCTTAGTAACGGAATGCGGTGGAAGTGGAGAGAATGAGTGAAGTGAAGGACTTATTGAAATGTTGATGCTTTAGAATTTATGTTGAATACATGGCAGGTGCACACATTTACACACGCAGAGATAGGTATACATGAATACATGAACGTTAATATGTTACACACACATACATACACAAACGCAAACGCACACACAGACACACATGCAAACACACGCGCACATACTCGCCCACACACACACATGCAAACAAGCAAACAAACCAAAAACATAAAAACAACAAAAACACAAATATCATATCAATATTTATGATTCGAAACGAAGAAATATCATGAGAAAAAAATACCTTTAAATAGCCCATACAAACGTGCTAATTTCTCTATGTATAGTTATTGTCATTATCATATGACTCGCTTTCCTACATTTCTTTACATTTTCTCCTAGCATAATATACTTTGATTCCCCCTTTGCTGTTATTCCTCGGATTATTGTTATTAATATTATTATTCTTATCATAATTGTTATTGTTATCGTTCCTGGAAGTAGCTGGCAATAATAGGGTTTCGAGTGGGGTTGCCATTTACGATTATTTTAGCGATTATCACCGGCGTTATTATTTTTTTCTTTTTAATTTTGCCATCGTCACTGCACTTGCTGTTATTTTGGGGCAATATCATCGACATTTATTGCCATTATTGTAATTACTAACCTGCATTTCTACGTTTTTGTGTGCAAAGCTGTTATATTCTTTTGTCAGCATATTGTACGGTACACAAGCGATATGCGAATGTGGTGTTGCAATGAAGGATGACTTTTTTGCATTTAGGATCTATATGAAAAAGAGAAATAAAATCAAGAAAAAAATTATCAAGTGTGATTATGATACTATATATATATATATATATGTGTGTGTGTGTGTGTGTGTGTGTGTGTGTGTGTGTGTGTGTGTGTGTGTGTGTGTTTGTGTTGTGTGTTTGTGTGTTGTGTGTGTGTGTTTGTGTGCATGCGTTTATGTTCATACGCACACACACGTTTCTACTTATGCAAATTTACATATATACATCCCTCTTTCAATCAAACAAAGCTCAATCACACACAGATGTTCACCCACTTACCCTCCGCCAGTCAAGGGAAACGTAGATACACACAAAGATTTATTCAACCGGGTGGAAAAATAACATTCCACTTAATCCAAGTTCTGTTTACTTTCCTTGTTCTCTAGACAACCCATTGGGGGGAGAGGGGGGGGGGTCATATCTTCTTTCCTTTCCTGCTTCTCTGTTCTCTCTCTATATATATTCGTATTTATGTATCTGTCTGTCTGTCTATCTATTTGATTATATCTCTCTCTAGCTCTCTCCCTCTATGTCTCCATCTCTCTGTCCGTCTCTCTTTCTCTGTCTCTCTCTCTCTCTATCTATATATCTATCTATATATATCTATTTGATTATATCTCTCTTTATCTCTCTCTCTCTCTCTCTCTCTCTCTCTCTCTCTCTCTATCTTATCTATCTATCTATCTATATCTATCTATCTATCTCTCTATCTGTCTGTCTTTCTATCTGTCTGTCTCTCTTTTACCCTTGCTCTCCATCCACCAACCATCTATCTATCTTTCTTTCTTTCCTTTCCTCTTTATCTTCAAGCTCCTCCCACAATGGTACGAAATATATGCAGATTCATTCGTCATTTAATCATATGTGTTGGAGGGAAGGGAGGGGGAGACGAAAGGTGAATTAGATGGAAGCAGAATAAGAAAAGAGGGGAAAGGGGAAAAGCGAAAGAGAGAGATAAAAAGAGATGTATTGGTTGAAAGACACACGCATACACACACACATATACATATATTACACACACACACACACACACACACACACACACACTACACACACACACACACACACCACACACACACACACACACACACACACACACACACACACACACACACACACACACACACACACACACACACACACACACACACACACACACACACACACACACACACACAGAAAGTGAAAGAAAAGGGAAAAAGGGAAAGATAAAGACTGACAGACAAAAATAATGAAGTAAAAAAAAATCATCCTCAATCATTCTATATTCCTTTCTAATATCTTCTCTCCATCTCTTTTTCTCACTTAAAAGTACTACTCTCCTCTCGCTTTTGGAATGTTTTGCTTCCACTCACCAATTTGCATAAGATGGATTCTGACTGACTAAACTAACACAGAATATGTACTTTCAAAATGATGCTCCTGGCTCTTAAACTATGCCCTTTTTTTCTCACCTTACTTTTTATTCGTCGTTTCTGTTTCTTCCCTTTTTTTTCCTTCATTTTTTTATTTTGTACCTCGATGGGTTAGCCTTATCGAAACATTTGCATAAGCTTTGTACGGAAATATAGCTTGTATACACAGCGTGATGGCTTTAGTGTGCAACAGAAGAATAGAGAAACGTTCCAATTCCCTTTGTTGTTGAATGGAAAATAAGAATAGCATTGAAAATCGATTTAACGACATGAGCATATGCATACATACGTGCATATTATATAGATAGATAGATAGATAGAGATATATAGCTATAGATAGATAGATAGATAGAGATATATAGCTATAGATAGGATAGATAAGATAGATAGATTATAGAGATAGATAGATAGATAGATAGACAGATATAGCTTTAGATAGATAGATAGATAGATAGATAGATAGATATAGAATATAGATTAGATAGATAGATAGATAGATAGATAGATATAGCTATAGATAGATAGATAGATAGATAGTATAGATAGATAGATAGATAGCTATAGAGAGATATAGCTATAGATAGATAGATAGATAGATAATTCAATAATTTCAGTTGATATTAGAATTGATATGAAATATAGCAAAACGATTTAGAATTGATATGTAGCGTAAAAAAAAGAAAGAATCAAAGCCACCCTTCCCCCTAATCCCCCTCCCCACCAAATTCAAAAAAAGAAAAAAAAAGAAAAAGGCTTTCAAAAAGACCAGAATAATGCCATGCTATCAGCGACACGGACAGCACTGTTGCAGAATGAAGTGCCTGTGATAACTGTAGCACTGAAGTCCCTTGATAACAGTAATTCCAGCCGGATTTATGGCCAACTAAACAACATAGGCTTGCA
>NW_020870162.1:102148-104648 GCF_003789085.1 Penaeus vannamei | reverse complement strand
TAATACTATTAACAATTATGATAGCTATAACAGCAACAACGATTACAACAAAAACAACATAAAAAAGGAAAAGAAAACATTCAGAAAAAAAACAATAAAAAGATGCAGACCCTTTCAATTCGGAAAATTGACTTATCATATTCATATTATATTAATAACAATAATACTAATATGATAGCTATAACAACAACAACGATTACAACAAAGAAAAACAACAGAAAAAATAAAAAGGAAAAGAAAACATTCAGATAAAAACAATAAAAAGATGCAGACCCTTTCAATTCGGAAAATTGACTTTTGAAAGATGTCCTCCCCACTTCCTCCGAAACAGCGCGAAGAAAACGAACTTTGCGAGAACCCGGCATCACCGACTCAATGTTGTCGACGGAAGTGAGTTACATTAAGGGGTGTTTGCCAAGGCGGACGGATTTCATTCTTCTTCCTTTTCTTCTTCGTTTTTCTTCGCTTTTCTTTTATTCTCTTTCTGTTTTTTTTTATTGTGTTTTCGTTTTTTTCTTTTTTCTTCGTTTTTCTTTTATTCTCTTTCTGTTGTTTGTGATATCTTTTTTCGTTCTTCTTTCATTTCTTCGTTTTCTTTGTTTTCGTTTCTTCTCTTTCTGCTGTTTGTGATTTTTTTTTCTTTTTCTTTTATTCTCTTTCTGTTGCTTGTGATCTTCTGTTTGCTTTTCTTTTCTTCTTCTTTGCTTCGTTTTCGTTTGTTCTTTTTCTGTTGTTTGAGATATTCTGTTTGCTTGTTTTTGTCGTTGTTCTTTCTTTTCTTCTTTTTCCTTCGTTTTCTTTTATTCTCTTTCTGTTGTTTGTGATATTCTGTTTGCTTGTATTTTTGTTCGTTGTTCTTTCTTTTCTTCTTTTTCTTCGCTCTCGTTTGTTCTTTTTCTGTTGTTTGTGATATTCTCTCCGATTATTTTGTTTTTCTGTCTCATTTTCTTTATTTTTTTTAATGTGTTTATTTAGTTTTCTTTCATTTTTTCCATCTAACTCTTTTTCTCTCTTCCCCTCTTGTTCTCTTCTCTATCTCTCTCTCTCTCTCTCTCTCTCTCTCTCTTTCTCTCTCTCTTTCCATCTCCCCTGTACATACTAATGAAAATAAGATTTCAAACAGGAATTTCCAAGAAAACGACAAAGAGATAAGCCAATTACACTAAAGACTTACTGTCTCCTTTGTATGAGTGAAGCACGCCTTAATTTGCATAACCGTTATTCCACATATAACAAACGCGCCATCTTTATGTTCAGATTCGTTATATAAGAGTTTGCAATGAACTCGTGAACAGAGAGCAAGTAATGATTTACAATTCCGTATATTTCATTTCCTTCTAAGAACAAGAGAATTATATAAGCATCATGAAGTCTTGAACCAACATGGATTAAAGTTTTTATTCATTTATCTTTTATCCTTTTTTTTTATTTTCTTTTTTATCCATATGCCTATACACACGGCCCATTAAGAGCGTCTATTTTTGCCCCGATAATTACCGGTAACTGGGGCAATTTAACCCAAGTTAGAGAAGGAGCAGTCGTTAACAAGGTGATCAACTGGGCCATTCTTCATTCGCACCTCATTAAGCTCTCCACAGGCTGGTCTTTCTTTTATTTCAGTCCTTTTTATATACTTTTTTATTACACTTTACCCACTCTCTATCCCTATACGACTAGGTCATAAAGCTTGAATGGGACATTTGGTTTGATGGCACTTGTTTCCTGTCATTGATGAATAGCCAATAGTGTCTGTTTTCTGGATGTTTTGTTTTTGTTTTTCTTCTTCTTCTTTCTTTTTCGTTCTTTGGAAAATTTACCCGTTTTGTTGTTGTTGTTTTCTTCGTTGCTTCCTTTAAAGAAGATTCCTCCCTCCCGGCCCACTACAAACGCTTTTCTGTATTCTTTTTTCTTCTTTCTCTCTCTCATTCCTGCAGTTTCTTATTCTCTCTCTCTCTCTCTCTCTCTCTCTCTCTCTCTCTCTCTCTCTCTCTCTCTCTCTCTCTCTCTCTCTCTCTCTCTCTCTCTCTCTTCTCTCTCTCTCTCTCTATAACATTTGTTGGCTCTGTCGTTTTTCGATGTCTCTCACTTTATCATGGAACGTACTCAGTCTACTCACACATACATATGTGGTTGTGCTTGTGTGTGTGTGTGTTGATATTTATGTTTATATATGCATATATATTTCTAGTTATATAAATAGCACTCTTTCTCTATTTCTTTGTGTCCTTTCCTTCCTCGTCTTTGGCCTTTTTGTAAATATTGACTTCCTTACAAGCTTCGGAAATCGATGAAGTTGTTTTTTCCTTACCTTCGCGCTCATTAAGTATGGCCCCAACTTTGTCTATGTGTTTGTCCTAAGGCAGTTTGAAATGTACATAGACAAACAAGACGATTGCGTATACATGGATGGGTAGGTTATACACATATAAACATAAGCAACATGTATGTATGTATGTATACACACACACATAAACATTTATGTGTGTGTTTATATATATAT
>NW_020870162.1:94648-97148 GCF_003789085.1 Penaeus vannamei | reverse complement strand
TCGTGTCTTTTTGAGACCGGACACATTTTTCTTAGGAAACAACCGAAAAGAAAAATAACTGTTTAAATACCTAAATGAACGTTCTTTGTTCACTTCGCGTTCAGTGAAGCAGAAGCAGGCAAGCAGTTGTCAGGTATAGAGTAAATGCTTTTCTGAAAATGTGGGCCCGAGTATCAATATCTCATATAGTTCATTAAGGTACACACGTGTAAACGAATGTGCATGTGTGTGTTTATATGTGTATGCATGTATTGAAAATCATCATCATAATAAGAAAAGCGATGATAATGATAAAGACAATGATGATGATGATAACCCTATCAACAATACTGATTATAATGATAATAAGAATGATAATAACGATGATAACGAAAGTTATTGTTATAAGAATGATAATGACAACTATGATGATAATGATATAAAGTAATCATGATCACTGTTAATATTTGTAATGACAATGATAAGAATACTGACGTTGATAATAGTAATGACAACAATATTCATAGTAAAGAAAACAATAGGAATGATGATAATAGTTACTATAATAGGAATAATATTGATAACAAACCAAATTAATTTTTTTTCTTCCATCTATTTCCTAATTTTGTAGCTCCCTATTTTAACAATCCACCCTTCTCGGCAATTCTCTTCTCATCTCCCCATCCATCTTCTTCTACATTGCGCTATTTCCATCCTTTCCATTTGCGTCTCCCTCGCTCTTTCTCCTCGTCCTTCGCATTAACACGGCGCTCATAAATCATTTTCACCCCTTTGGTCCACAAATGCCATTAGATATTCATGTGTTTTCATCTCGTGGGACCCCCCCCCTCCCTCCTCGGTCTTTTTTTTTCTCTTTCTCTCTGGCTCTTTCAACCATTCTCTCTCTCTTCCTCTCTCTTACTCTTACTCTTTCACCTATTCTCTCTCTCTCTCTCTTTCTTCTTTCTCTCTCTCTTCTCTCTCTCTCTCTCTCTCTTGCTCTATCACCTATTATCTCTCTCTTTCTCATGTTCCTTCACCTATTCTCTCTCTCGCTCTATTACCTATTCATCTCTCTCTCTCTCTCTTGCTCTTTCACCTATTCTCTCTCTCTCTCTTTCTCTCTCATTTTTTTATTTGCTCTCTCTCTTTTCTTTCTCTATCTTTTTCATTTCTGTTTCTCTGTCTGTCTGATCTCCTCACATCCAACCTCTGTTTTCATCTATCTTTCTGTCTTTCTATCTGTCTATCCTTTCCTTCTCCCTTCTCTTTCTGAATTTCTCTCTCTCTGTCTGCTTGTCTGTCTGTCTCTCCCTCACCCTCTTCCTCTATCCCATCACCTCCATGCCAGAAAAAAAAAAAAAAAAAAAAAAAAAAAAAAAAAAAAAAAAAAAAAAAAAAAAAAAATATATATATATATATATATATATTATATATATATATATATATATATATATATATATATATATATATATATACTGAAGCCGAGAACTCAGAGAGAGAGAGGTGTGCCAATCTTTATATTGGCACACATGCATGGATGCACGCACACACAACACACACACACACACACACACACACACACACACACACACACCACACACACACACACACACACACACACACACACACACACACACACACACACACACAAACACACACACACACACACACACACATACAAACACACACACAAACACACATACAGACTCACACATAAACACACACGCACGCCCACACCACGGATGCACACACACACACACACACACACACGCACACGCACGCCCACACGCACACACGCGGGAAAGGGAAGGAATAATGGAACCAACCAAACACAGAGACGATAAGAAAATAATCGAAGAGAAATAAACAAGAGAAAAAAAAGAAGAAAAAAAGAGAGGGGAAACAAGAAGAGGAAACAGAAGAGAAGGGAAAAGACTCCGAAGCTTTAAGAAGGTCCTCAAACCCTTTCCCCTCCCCTTCCCCCCTTCCCTCCTCCCTCCTCCTTCTCCCCAATCCCCTTCTTTCCTCTTACTCCCTTCATCCCCCTCCCCCTTCCCCTTCTTTCCTCTTCCTCCTCTCCTCCCCCTTCCCCTTTTTTCCTCTTCCTCCCTCTTCCTCCTTTTCCCATGCCCGTCCCCCTCCCCCACCCCCTCCCCCACCCCCCTCCGCTCCTCCTCGACCTCATCAAACCCGAACTTCAACCTCTCAGTATCTCTCGGCTTCATCTTCTCCCCTCAAGTCGGAGTCAATCCCAGGATCAGGAAGGAGAGAGAGAGAGAGAGAGAGAGAGAGAGAGAGAGGAGAGAGAGAGAGAGAGAGAGAGAGAGAGAGAGAGAGAGAGAGATGAGAGAGAGAGAGAGAGAGAGAGAGAGAGAGAGAGAGAGAGAGAGAGAGAGAGAGAGAGAGAGAGTGAGAGAGAGAGAGAAGAGAGATTAGAGAGAGAGAGAGAGAGTAAGAATTTGAGAGAGAGAGAGAATAGATAGATATAGCTAGAGAGAGCGTAAGAATTAGAGAGAGA
>NW_020870162.1:87148-89648 GCF_003789085.1 Penaeus vannamei | reverse complement strand
ATGTGTACGTGTACATGAATATATATCGCGTGTACGTGCGTGTACGTGTCCATGAGTGTGTGTGTATGCGTGTACGTGATCATGAGTGTGTGTGTATGCGTGTACGTGTTCATGAGTGTGTGTGTACGCGTGGTGTCATGAGTGTGTGTGTACGCGTGTACGTGATCATGAGTGTGTATGTACGTATGAGTGTGTACATACGCGTCTACATGTTCCCGGGCGTCCGTGGCCGTTCATCAGAGGCAGACTTCCGGACATTAAAAGTGTGCTATTTCATAATTCATCAGAGAAGATCATCCGATTATGAAATTGCTTTTGGTAAGCTGGCCACCTCGTGATTAATTATCAATATGAACGGGTTTTTTGGTCGCGATAAATTCAGAAATCGCAAGTGGGGTGTTCTCATTTTTCAGGCGTATTTTACTGTTTTTTTCCTTCATTATCTTCTGTGTTTTGCCTTTATTTTTTTTTGTGTTATTTTTTTATTTGTTTATTTATTTATTTGTTTCCGTTATTTTTTCATTTGTTTTCTTCTTCTTTCATCGTGTTCACATCTCTCTCTCTCTCTCTCTCTCTCTCTCTCTCTCTCTCTCTCTCTCTCTCTCTCTCTCTCTCTCTCTCTCTCTCTCTCTCTCTCTCTCTCTCTCTCTCTCTCTCTCTCTCTCTTTTCCTCTCTCACTCACCCACATATTCTCTCTCTTTGTCTATGTCTATCTATATTCATTCATCTGCATCAATTTGTTTATCTCTTTCTACTTTTCTGTCGCTCTTCATCCCTCTTTCTCTCTATCTATCCGTTTATCTATCGATCTATCCTCTTGCTCGCTCGCTCACTCCCCCTTTCTCTTTCCCTTCCTGCCTTTTTGCATATTCAAATCATAACTCTTATTCATCATTATCATCCCCATCATCATCATTATTATCATTACTACCATTATTATCATTATTGTTATTGTTATTATCATTATCATTGTTCCTTTTTTCTCCATAACCATTATCTACGTAGACCTCAGAAGCCTCACTACCCCCATAACCCCCCCCCCTTTATCCATCTCTACCCCCTATTCACCAATCCTTGTACTAACCACTCCCCTTTTATCAACAGGTCGTCCCCAGCCTACAGTGTCGTGGTGGTCCGACCAAACCCTCGTCGAGAGAAGGTCATACGTGACTTCAGCAGGTCACATCAGGTCAGAGCTGCGCATCAACGAGGTCACGAGAACTTACCATAAGAAGAACTTTTCGTGTCAGGCTCGGAATAACAACCAGAAGAAGCCACTTATGCAAGAGGTCACCATAGAGATGAACCGTAAGTGGCTTTTTATCGAATTTTTTAGACTAATGCCTTTTTTTCTTCTTCTTCTACTTCTTTTCTTTTCTTTCTTTATTTCTTTCATTGTATTACATGGTTTTATCTTTCTATTCTTCTTTCTATTTCTGTTTTATTTAGTATTAACTTCTCATTATTACCGTGCCCCCGATATTATTTCAATTTCTTATCTACCATCATTTCCACTTACACCTCCTCCGATTTAGTCTTTAATTCTCACTATCTTTACATTTCCAAAAAAAAAAAAAAAAAAAAAAAATTGACTAACTAACTCTACAAAGCCATGCATTTCTCCCTCCAGTGCGTCCTCTGAGTGTGCAGATCCACGTACCCGAAAAGCCCCTCGAAGCGGGTATTCAGTACACCTTCCAGTGCGAGAGCCAAGGGTCGAGACCTGCCCCTGTCATCACTTGGTTCGAGCAGGGCAAGGAAGTCGAAGCCAACAGAGCTCATACGGTAAGTTTCGGACAAGTTGCTCTAGATTTTTTATTTAGTTTTTTATTTGATATTTATTTATTTGTCTATTATTTACCTATAATAATAATAATTATATTATTATTACTATTATTATTATTGTTGTTGTTATCATTATTATTATTATTATCATCATCATTATTAATATTATCATCATCATTATTAATATTATTATTATTATTATTATTATTATTATCATTATTATTATTATTATTATTATTATTATTATTATTATTATTATTATTATTATTATTATTATTATTATTATTACTATTATTATTATCATCATTATCATTATTTTCATTATTTTAAGGAATAATCGGTCTAAACTTGAAATAATGGTTCTTGGTATCATTTAGTATTTCATCTCCCTTTCATATATCATGGTGGAGTTATTGTTTTTTTCTTTATTTACTATAGATGAACTGTTCACCTCATCAATTTCTCTTCGTATCAGTCAGTGAACATTGCTATTATTTAGTACATCCTCAAAACATATCTTGATTAACCTTTTGTGCTAGGATAGCAAGATATATTTACCAAAATATGGCTTTAGTTTAGTTATTCGACCGGGTTTGTTAGAATTGTGTGAGGCCCAACCCAAAGAATATTCGTATACTTGACATGCATAAATAAAGAAATAAATGCATATTTAGCAGTCTAGACATACATATCAACCCGGCAAATAGATGGTTA
>NW_020870162.1:29116-31616 GCF_003789085.1 Penaeus vannamei | reverse complement strand
TTCTATGGCTTTGTAATTGTTTTTTGTTCACTGGATGATAATACCTGTTTTATGTGCTGAGCGAAATCAATTTGATTTGCATATTGATATATTATGCATAACCCTATATGTCCCCATTGTAATGATTTATCACGATTTAGTGAATCTAATTCCTGCTTGTTGTTCAATATGGTTCATGTGGTTACTTGGAAATATTTGGATTTTCATGTGTTGACCTGTACAGAAATTAATTCTTTATAAGGGATTTATGGTAGTTGTGCTTTATTATATTTGTTTATTGCACTTATTAGTGTACCCAATTATAGTCGATAAATTGATTTTAAAAGATTTGAAACGGCACATGGTCTTAGACTATGAAGCATGGAATAAGTTCTTTGGTTGACGTGGTATTGTTACTATTCAGTGACTAAATAATCATGAGTAATGATGATAATAAGACTAATAGTAGTAATAATAATGATAATAATGGTAATAATAATGATAATCTTGATATTAATGATAATAGGAATGACAATAAGTGAAAAATGATAATAGGAATGATAATAAGTGAAAAATGATAATTATGATAACGATGATAATAACAAAACAATAATAATAGGAGTAGTAATAATAGTAATAGCAATACTGATAATGGTAATGATAATAATAATCATAATGATAATGATGATAATGTTAAATAATAGTTCTGATAATGATGATGATACTAATAACAATAATTGTAATGGTCATTATCATCTTAACAATAACGATAATGAAAATGCTGATAATGATAACAATAGTGATTGTGCTTGTAATCATAGATGATAATAGTAATGATGATACAGATAATAGCACTAGTAATGATAACAATAATGGTAATAATAATGATGATGATATAAGTAATAATGATAATGAAAATAAATATGAAAATAATAATAATAACAACAATGGTAATAATGATTATAATGCTATAGCATTAGCAATAACAATGATAATGATGATAATGATAATAATATTGTAATAGTTATGGAATTATCATGAAAATGATGATGATGATATTGATACTACTACAACTAACAATAATATCAATGATGATAATAATAACAATTATGATAATAATAATGATGATAATGTTAATGATGGCAATAAAAATAATCATTAGAATGATAACACTAATAATGATAATGATAATAGTAATGATAATGATAATCATAATAATGATAGTAGAATTAATAATGATAATAACAATGACAATAACAATAATATAGATGATGGTGATTACAGCATCAATGTCAATAATGATAGAAATAATAATGATAATGGTAATAATAATAATAAACACGACAACAATGATAGTAATGATAATAACAAAAATAATGACAATGATAATAATACTATCAAATAATGATGACTAACGAAGATAATAATAATAATAATGATAATAATAACAATAATAATAGTATTGGTAATAGTAATAATGGTTATAATGATAATAACAATAATGATAATAATGTGATAATAGTAATGATGATAATAGTAATAATAATAATAATAATAATAATAATGATAATAATAATAATAATAATAATAGTAATGATAATGATAAAAATAATAATAATGATAATGATAATCATAATAATGATAATAATAATAATAATAACAATAATAATATAATAATAATAAATATAATAATAATATAATAATAATAATAATAATAATAATATAATAAGTAATAATAATAGTAATAATGATAATAATAATAATAATAATAATAATAATAATAATAATAATAATAATAATAATAATAATAATAATAATAATAATAATAATAATAATAATAATGAAAAAATAACAATAGTGATATAATGATAACAATGATCATTATTATTATTGCTATCATCATTATCGTTCTTATTGCTATAGTTCTCATTTTATTATTCTTATCATAAAAAAGTCATAATAATAAAAATGATGATAATCATAATAATGACAACGATGACAATTATGATTATAATGTGATAATAATCATGATAATAGCAATAATTCATGACAGTAATGCAATAACTATAATGACAATTGTTGATAATGATATAAGCATAATTTGATAACAATGTTATTAAGCCAAAAAGAAGACAGCATCTGTGGGTATGAAAGACCAAGACCATTTATAATCACAGTGTCCTTACCCCGAGCCACCGCCGGGTCTTCTGGGAAGGCGCAAGCGCCCTCGCAGCGCTCTTTCCACTTGCCTTTCCGCCGGCGAGAGTCGGGAGGAGGGTCCGCTCGAGAAAAAGCTGTCCCGCCGCCAAGGCCAAGCCAACGCGTAGCGGATTCGTTCCGAATTTAGAGCAGGAGGAAGGAGGGACGAAGACAGGGCAAATGGGAAGAGGAAAGCGTGGGAATGAGAAGGAGACGAAGAAAGGCAGATAAGAAGACACAAAGGAAGAGAGGCAGGCGGATGGTAATTAGCAGAAGCAAGATTATCGTGTCGGGCAAATTTACAGCTGTCAAGAGAAATAAC
>NW_020870162.1:7500-15735 GCF_003789085.1 Penaeus vannamei | reverse complement strand
TTGTTGTGGCCATCTATTCTACATATCAAATCATGCTCTTCATTATGAAGTCTTTTTAATGTTAGATTAATAAATGGGTAATTGTTCTCATTAATTGTAGGGTAACTTTAAATAGTTCTTCAGTAATTTCAATGTGACAATATTAATATTCATTGTAATTCAAAGAGTTATACCCTTATGAAAATCATTGCATTTATTAATTAATAATTCATTATCAATGCAATGTAATAAAATCGCAATATCAAAGATTATATCATACAAAAATCATACGACATTATTTAGGTTCTTCGCACTATACATACAACTAAACAGTAATGACCCACTGTTATATAATTTCCAGTCATGAAACGACAAAAACAAAATCAACAACTTTCAGCACGTTATATCTTAATGAGTCAAATATTATAAATGTGAATGGAAATTCTTATAATAGCAATTAATTATCTTATATCACCTGTTTATAAATGAATTAGATATTACACAATATGATAATGATCAGAAGAGAACCAAAAAGTTAAAACAAAATAGACATGTTATGTGAATTCAATATTATTTGAAAACAAATAAATAATTATAATAAGCACAATATATTTCTACATTATTACATAAATCAACCATCAAGCAGGTAAAAATAAAAATGACAAAATCAAATTCTTGATAGACAAAAAATCAATCTTACGCTCTGTCGGACAACAACAGGACTCATCTAACCTATGCATTTCCATTAGCTGTTAATAACGATACACCTAGCCCAATAATGCCACACTATTTATATTAGATAATCAAGTTATTTCATTGTAAGTTCCTAAAGATCTTCATTTTCTTCCTAATCTTCAACAGAAATTGAGGATTTCTGGCTCGTGGTACCAGCGCCCAGACCCGCATCGTTGGACATGGTACAGCGATGCGGGTAACGCAGCCAAGGAGATCGACCACATACTCGTTAGCACTCGTTGGAGGATCCTCCGGAACTGCAGGGTGTATAGGAGTGCTGAGTTCTGTGGTACTGACCATAGATTGGTTGTGACTATCCTCCGGGTCCACCTCAAAACTCCCCAGCGGTCCAATGATCACCTTAGGATGTTTCATTTGAATAGGCTGAGGGGGAGTGTGCTCGAGGGTTTGCTGAAGCAATCTCTGGTCGTTTCACAATGCTCGACAGTCTGACGGACCCTGTTCTTCTGTGGGATACCTTCAAGCGCGAAATGCTCGAGACGATTGGTGTACGCCTAAGAGCAATACAGAATTTCATCTCGCAGGAGACACTGAAGCCACAGATGCTTGTCGTGCCGCTCGTCTGACAGGGGATCGGGATTTGCACCACGCATGTGCGCAGAACTTGGTCTCTGTTAAGAAGGGACAAGGAACAGTTTATCAGGAGTCTTGCTGAGGAGGTCGAAGGCCATTTCTTAGTAAATGACCTTCGTCCTGCATACCAAGCCCTCTTCACAGGTGACAGCAGTACGCTCAGTAAGTGATCAGATCGTCTCAGATCCTATAGCGGTGCGGTTACGTTGGCTGTGTGTTTTGAGCAGTTGTACCAGGTTGACCCACCAACAGTTAACTTGGATGTAAGGAGTGCTGATATTCCGTTGCCGAAAACCACCCATCAGTGAGGATCCACCGTCTCTAACTGAAGTTAGGGGGGCCATCTCCAGCTGAAGAGGGTAAAGCAGCAGGTGTCTATGGCATACCAGCTGAACTGTTAAAGACTGGTGGTGAACCTATGGTGCAGGGGTTACATGCTGTCCTAGCTGCCATCTGGCGGTCTGGTACCATTCCTCCTGACTTGTTGAGGGGTGTGGTCATTCCTCTCTGGAAGGGGAAGGGGGACCAATGTGACTGCAACAACCACCGAGGCATCATACTGCTCAGTATATCAGGCAAGGTTCTCGCTCACATCCTTCTGAGACGTATCAAAGACCACCTACTGAGGCACCAGAGGCCGGAGCAATCTGATTCACTCCTGGTAAGTCCACAATAGACCGTATCTTTACGCTTCGAGTCATTGTAGAGCGCCACTATGAGTTTGGGCATGGGCTGCTTGCAGCCTACATCGACCTCAAGAAGGCGTTCGATACGGTGCATCGGGAATCACTCTGGGAGATCCTGAGACTGAGAGAAATTCCAACAAGGATTATTGGATTAATCGCAAGCCTGTGTATACTGGTACTGAAAGTACTGTAAAGTGTGGTGGGGCCTGTCGAGCTTCTTTCCTGTTAGTTCAGGAGTGAGGCATGGCTGTGTTCTTGCACCAATGCTTTTCAACACTTGTATGGACTGATACTGGGCAGAGCTACTATTCAATGTCATTGTGGATCAACACTGGGCAATATCAAGGTTACAGAGCTTGACTTTGCCGATGATGTTGCTATTCTATCTGAGTCTTTGGAAACCTTAGTGGTGGCTCTTGATGTATTTAGCAATGAAGTGAAACCCTTGGGTCTAGAGGTCTCCTGGACCAAGACCAAGATCCAGGACTTTGGGGACTTGCTGGGAGAACCTGTTCAGTTGGTACGTGCTTGCAGCTAGGATAATGAAGTCACAGAGAGCTTTGCATACCATGGTAGTGTAATTCATAACTCTGGGCTGTCAGACCAGGAAGTCAGCAGACGGATTGGCCCAGCAACAGGGGTCATGAACTCTCTCGACAAGAGTATTTGGAGATGCTGGTACCTGTGCAGGACCAAGCTACAGGTTTTCAAGGCGCTGATAATGCCTGTTTTGCTATATGGTAGTGAAACCTGGACATTGTGCCTTGGAGGCTCGTGTTGAGGCCTTTTGTGATAGGTCTTTGTGCCAGATTATGGGGTACCGTTAGCGGGACCATGTGTCAAACCAGTGGTTGCACCGTGAGACTGACACAGGACCTGTTACCTGCACAATCCGCGATCGCTAACTCAGGCTATATGGCCACCTGGCTCGCTTTCCTCAGGATGATCCTGCCTGTCAGGTTGTCTCTGTTCAAGACAACCCTGGATGGAGGAGGCCTGTGGGACGACCTAGGAAATCGTGGCTTGGGCAGATCGATCAAACCTGTCGTGAAGAGCTCGAGATGGCCGAGTCCCTGCCTGGGGCTTGCCATGAGGGATACTCACAAGTATAAACAAAGGGTGAATGCAGCTATGTGCCCCGTCGGCGTTAGTTCCTAGATGATGATGTTTCTTCACAACAATACTCAAAATTACTTTTAATGGGTTTACACACTAAATTACTTTAGACGGGCTTACACTTTAAATTTTCAACTGTAATTATTTCAACTTACACTTTAAATTATTTCAACTGGGCTTACACAGTAAATTCCTTCAAACAGGCTTTACCTGGGATGAGCCACCAAAAGGAACATGGCTACTGGACACTACTCAGAAACCTAGTCCAGTCTCTGTCACTGAGCATCCTTTTATTTTCTATATAGGACTTATCCAGTCACACTCTATGCTGTTATCATCAATCCATTTCTATAGTTGGAAGATACATGCATCAGGATGTTAAACAATCTATTTATCACCTTAACTTTTTCTTCCTGCCATCCGATTTAATCCAGTGTTCCCAGACTGGTGAATTGTAACCTACATTGCGATTGATTGGAACTGCTTGTTGTTTCGCACTCGTGATTTCTATTTAATTTCTGTTGGTCCAATACTTGTGTCAATCTTTATCACATGCTCTCTCCACTTCGGGTCATGGTGCGCTTCTGTTTTCTTGCGTCATAACTTTTTGACCATTCAAATCCTTACGATGTTATTCTTTTTATGGTGTCTTGTCCCATCTTGTTTGTTTCACCCATTCATGTGGCATCTGCTTCGCCCTCTTGTTGTTCACGTGAAGATCACTAAACCTTCTGGTGTCTACAACATTACTTCCCTCCTTTAAGAAGGCTGCGTCCTTGCAGCCTACGGTGTGGGGAAGGAGGGACACTGCTGCATGTCAGGGAGTCATCTGCCCTCCATAGCAGGCGAAGTTGCCAGCTATGGAGGCCGAATGCGACAACGCCAGTCAAAGTAGAGTACTCCCATCATACAGCTCAGGTGAGAGAGGGCAAAGACCCCCCCCCCACACACACACACACACACGACTGCAGTAGCCAAGATGTTGGTGTAGGAAGGTCGTCTTCGAAAGGCTGGATGCAGAGCTCACTCTCACGAAGACGGGACATTACAGGTTGTGGAAGTCCAATGGTAACGTGGGTGGGCCCTATGCTTGCTAATGGATTTTTATGTCATTATGAACATTTCCGGCTCTCAAACTGCCATATACTTTTCAGTCTCTTGTATTACAAATGATTTATTGATACTTTCCTAATATTCAAATCACTGGAACATGTTTAGGAATCCCTTAGCTACTTCAACTCGCAACATCCGAATATGAAATTCACTGTTGAGTATGAAAAGGATGGAAAATTAACTTTTTTTGATATGTTCATTCATCTCTCTGGAAACAGCTTCGACATTTCAATGTACAGAAAATCCGCATTTTACTGGTGTTCTAAGTTGTCTTCATTCATCCCACTCACATACAAACGGAATATAGTCAACACGCTCAGCACACGAGCATACTGCAGTTGCTCTAACTGAGCATACATGACAAGAACTTTCATTTATCCGTAACCTCTTCTAAAATAATGGCTACCCCAAACATTTCACCGATACATACATCGGCAAAACTCCAACATAACGGTACCAAAAAAATTGCTTTACTTACCCCATCATCTACATAGGTCCACCCAGCCTCCTGTTAAAACAAAAAATATCTACCCACAGATAAAATTAAGAGGTATTTTCAGAACAGAGAACACTATTCAAAATCTTTTCAAATTCAGATACATTACCCACTGAAATAAGATCTAACATTGTTTTCCAATATAGCTGTAAGGCATCATATATCGGCAAAACCACCAAACATTTGAAAACACGCATTTCACAGCATCTGGGTATTTCCGACCGAACCAACCTTTTCGGCAATCAGGAATCACGCAGATGATACAGATCATCCCATACATCGCATAAACTTTCTAATATTGGGAAACACACCATACCACCAGTAGCTCCTTATCATGGAAGCATACTAACCAGAGCTCTCATTTTCAAAGTAATTACCTGAGTTTGAGGTAATTCAAGTGCTTTTAAGGTAATGCGATTTTAAGGTAATTCTAACGTGATTCTGACATAACAGCCACATTTTAATAACATTTATGGTTCTGAAATCAAGCCCAGTAATGGCCAGTATGCTCTGCATAGGTAATTTTCAAAGCTATGCTCCAGCAATTCCAAGGTAATTTTCTGAAATTTAGGGTAAAACTCGATAACATCTAAGGTAATGTTTATCTCTGCTTGTCAGAGCCTTGATACTAACATACATACATACACCAACTCTCAACAACAATGAAACCTCGACACCACTCTTGTGCTTTTTAAGTTAATCAGTTGATCATAAGTAGTGCCCTTTTGGTTGTGTACTTCATCTTTCTTGTGTTTCATTTTGTTTTGTTTTTTATCCATGCATTTTTTCGTTTTAGCTGAATTATTACGTTCTTTCCATACTAGTCATTTATGTCATTTTTTAGTGTTTTAATAAGCTTTAGTGTTACTTTAATTTTATCATTTTTTACTTGTTTTATTAGTTTATTTTAAGTTATCTAATTTTGTAAAGCCCACTTTATTTTATAGTAATACATATATTATACTTTCTCCCAATAGATTGGCTTAAGAATGGATTTACGTTAATTAATCCGAAACGTCGTATATATATACATACATAAATAAATAAATAATATATATATATATATATATATATATATATATATATATTATATATATATAATATATATACTAATAAACACACACACACACACACGTACATGCATACATACATACATACATACATACATACACACACACACCACACACACACACACACATATATATATATATATATATATATATATATATATATATATATATATATATAATATATTATAATATATATATATATATATAATATATATATATATATATATATATATATATACATATATATATATATATATATATATATATATATATATTATATATATATATATATATATATATATATATATATATATATATAACACACACCAACACACAACGTACATGCATTACATACATTACATACATACATACATAACACACACACACACACACACACAACATNAGAAAGGAACTGAGAGAAAGAAGAAGAGGAAAGAGAAGAGGGAAGGGTAATAAAGGAATATGAAATTGAGGAGGAAAAAGGAGCAATTCGAAGAGGGGAAAAGAGGTGAGAAAAAGAGAGAAGAGAGAGAGAGAGAGAGAGAGAGGAGAGAGAGAGAGAGAGAGAGAGAGAGAGAGAGAGAGAGAGAGAGAGAGAGAGGAGAGAGAGAGAGAGAGAGAGATGAGAGAAACGGAAGCGGAGACTGAAGAAATAGAAACAGAGAGAAGGAGAGAGACAGCCAGAGACGAAGCGGAGACTGAGGAAGAGAAAAAGAGAGGAGAGAGAAGGAAAAATGGAAGGGAAACCGAAAGATGAAGGAAAGAAGAGACAAATAGATTTATTACAGAAGAAGGAGGCCAAAGAAAAAAAAAACAATTATTTATCCCTTGCCTTTTATTCGAGAATTTCCAAAATCATCTTCTAATCACAAATATTCAAAATCTATGTCTGTATTTGTACATGAGCGTGTGTGTACTTCAGTGAGTGTGTGTGAGTTTGCGTATGTGTGATCCTTTGTGTTAAGATATGTAGAAGTGTGTAAGTTTTATGTGTTTGCAAGTGGTATTTTAGTATCTACTTATCCGATTGCCGGTGTGTCTGTGGGCGTGTGTGTTTTATGTGTACGTGCATTTGTGTGTGTATGTGTGCGTGTGCGTGTGTGTGCTTTTTCTCTGATCGTGCACGTTTGCCAGTGGTGCCTGTGGGCGGGTGACTGTTTATGTGTACGTGCATTCGTGTATGTTGTGTGTGTTTTTATGTGTGCTTATGTGTGGATGTTCAATTTTTTTTCTTCTCCTTCTTCGTCTTGTTCTTCGTTATCATTGATTTTGCTTTCTTATCCGTTTTATCTCCTTGTGATTCCTGTTCTCATTTTTTTCTGTATCTTCCTCTACCCCCCTCTTTATCATAGTCTTCTCTATTCCATCTCCGTTCTTCCCATTTCCTATGATCGTTTCCTCCATACCTTTCTCCCCTCTCCTTCCTCTTCTTATATATTTCCTCTTCCTTCTTCTTTTCTCTTCATCTTTTTCTTCTCCTTCCCTATTATCCATTTTTTAATTGTTCCGAAACTTAAATTGAGGAGCATGAAGTGAGGGTAAGGGGTATGGGAGGGAGGGGAAAGGGGGGTAGGGATGGGAGTAGATACTGATCCTCCCCTTTCCCCAAGTCCCCACCACTTCCCCCTCCGAGCTTATAACTATCCCCTCTCCTCACCTTTCCCTCCTTTAACCCTTTCCTATCTTCTTCTTCCTTTCCTTCTCTCTATTCCCCTCTCAGAACCTCCCCTTCCCCTCTTCCTCCATCCTCAACTCTTTCCCACTCCTTTTCTCCTTCCGTCCTCCATCCTCTCAACTCTTTCCCACTCCGTTTCTCCCTTCCCTCTCCCGTTTCTTACTCCATCCTTCTCCTTCTCCTTCTCCTCCTCCCTTCCTCCTCACTTAAACCTTCCATCCTCTTTCTTCCCTACTCCTCTTCCCTTCCTAACCTCTCCAGCCTCCTCTTCCCTCACTCATCCCTCACTCCTTCTCCTCTCCCTACCTCCTCTCCTCTCTCACAAAACCCCCCTCCTCCTCTCCTCCCTTTCCTTTCCCTTTCCCCTTCCCCCTTTCCCATCCCTCTCTCCCCTTCTCCTTCCTTCTCCCCTCTCCCCCGTTCCCCTCTCTCTCCTCCTTCCCCCCGTTCCCTTCTCTCCTCCGCCCCCTTCCCTCCCTCTCTCCCTGCCCCCCTTCCCTTCCTTCCTCCCCTCCTTTCCCCTCACCTCTCTCTCCTCCTTCCCGCCTTCCCCTTCCCTGTCCCTTTCTCTCCTTCCCCTCCCCCTCATCATCTCAGAGGGTAATTAGTAAGTGACTCACCCACAAAATGCAATTCCAAAGTGATTAACTTGTTGTTAGGTTTAGACCAAAACTTTTGGTAATCTTTTTTTTTTTATTTTGTCTTATTTATTTTTCTTCTTCTACTCTTTCCCTCCCTCTCTCCTTTCTCCTCTCTCTCTCTCTCTCTATC
>NW_020870162.1:0-2500 GCF_003789085.1 Penaeus vannamei | reverse complement strand
AGAAACCTAGAGAACACACACAACCTCACAGAAAGACAGACAGACAGACACAGAGATAGACATCCGGGCGTCATCGCTGTCTAAACGAAGATGTTATCGTCTTCAGCGGGAGTTTAATTCGTGACTGAGTGGGCTGAGCCAGTCATTAGGCAGAGTGGGCCAAGGAAGACCCTTTTTTGACTGTTTATTTCGTCTGGGTGTGTGTGTGGGGGGGCAGGGGGGGGAGGGAAGGGAGGGAGGGAGGGAGGGAGGGAGGGAGGGGAGGGAGGGAGGGAGGGGAGAGAGGGTATGAGGCGAGGGGAGGAAGGAATGAAGGAATTGGGAAAGGAGAGAGGGGAAGAGAGGAAGAAATGGGAGGGAAGAGAGGGAAGGGAGAAAAAAGGGGGGAAAAGGGAGGGAAGGGAGAGAAAGGAGGGAAGTGAAGGAAGAGATGAAGAGAAGGGAGTGAAAAGAAGGAAAGAGAGGAGTAAGCATAATAATGATAGTAAGAACGAAAATAAGAATGATATTCTTAATGACATGATGAAAATGGTAGAAGTATTTATGACAATGATAATAATGATGATAATAATAACGATAGGAATGATTGCAGCAATACTAACAATGATGATAATAATAATATTGATAGTAATAGTAAAAGGTGAATATTAATGTAATAATGATATGTAATGAATTAATGATGATAATAGATAGTATAGTAATATATGATGATGATGTCATAATAATAATGAAATATTATAAATGATGATAATTAATAATATAATAATGATATAGTAATATTGATAATAATGATTAAAACAATTGTAATTATGATAACAATAACAACAACAAAAAAGATAATGATGATAATTCTAATAGTAATAAAGATAATCATAATCATGATACTGATAATGATAATAATACTAATGATAGTAGGACTAATAATGATAGTGACAATAATGAAATTAATAATAATGATAATGATAATAATATAATAATAATGATAATAATAATAATAATAATAATAATAATAATAATAATAATAATAAACAATAATGAAGTAATACAGTAACACACAACAATAATACAAATAATAATGAAATAAAAAGGATATAAATTTAGAAAAAAAAAATAAAAGACGAGACCAGAAGAAGACCCAAAAATTGAGCAAAAGAGAAGAAAAGAGCAGGTGATTACGCGAGATAATAGAAGGCTTCGTGAATGATTGAACGCCCAGAGCAACCCTCTTTTATGGGGGGGGGGGGTTATTGGGGAGGACTAGGGAGGGGGGAGAGGGAGTGAGGGGAGTGGGGGAGTAGGGGAGTGGGAGGGGGAGTGCGTTGGAACATCTTGATTACGTGTGGCTGAGCATTAGAATAAGAGATGGGTAAATTAAGTGGAGGGAAAGTTATGGAAAAGAGTGGGGGGGGGGAAGGGGGGGGGGGTAGCCTGCCTAGCTGGGATCGTTATTTGAGGGTGTGTTGAAATCTCCCAAAGAACTTTCGTATAGAATGATCATTAAATTGAAAGAAATGTATATGCATGTGTGAATATGTAAATATGTATGTATATCTATGTATATATATATATACATCTATCTATCTATCTATCTATCTATCTATATATATATATATATATATATATATATATTATATATGTATATATATATGTATATATATATATTATATATATATATATATATATATATATATATATATATATATATATATGTGTGTATATATATATATATATATATGTATATGTATATATATGTTATATGTATATATATATATAATATATATATATATATATATATATATATATTAATATATATAAATATTATATATATTATATATATATATATATATATATATATATATATATACATATTATATATATATATATATATATATATATATATATATATATATATATATANGAGTGAGGAAGGTAGGAAGGGAGGGGTGGAGGGGTATAGGTGGGAGGAGGGAGTGAGGAAGGTAAGAAGGGAGGGGTGGAGGGGTATAGGAAGGAGGGGAAGGAGTGAGGGAGGTAGGAAAGGATGGGCGGAGGGTGGGGTAGAAGGAAGGAAGAAAAGAAGGGAGAGCAAGAGAAGAAGTTAGGGAGGGAGAAAGGGAAAAAAGTCATGTATTGAAGGTGGAGAATGGAGGAGTAGAGGAAGTTCGGAGAGAAGGAAGGAAGCGGAGGAGGGAAGGCGGTAGGAAGAGGAAGAAGAGAGAAAGGAAGAAAAGAATAGGCATATTGCGTACAAGTTGTAGTAAGTAGAAGATGAAGGCAGAGGGGAGGAGGAAGAAAGGAACGGATGGAGGAGAGAAAGCATAAAGAGATGTGGACAGAGAGAGTAGAGAAGAAAGGAAGGAAAAAATGGTGGAAATGAATGGGGAGAGGGAGGGAAGAAGAGAAGACGAGGCAAGGTAATCAAATAATGTTGGAGAGGGACGACAAAGGGGATAATTGCGAATGGAGGGGATAAGAGAGAGAGAGAGAGAGAGAGAGAGAA
>NW_020870161.1:237573-240686 GCF_003789085.1 Penaeus vannamei | reverse complement strand
AGACGAGAAGATGAAGAAGCGACCAGACGATGAGAAGAGATAGAAGAGTGAGGAAGTGAGAGAGACGACTGATTCAGATGATCGTCACGGAGGACATAGAGAGAGAGACTAGAGACAGAGACAGAGACGAGAGACAGTACATGTAGAGAGAATTAAATAGATAATAATAGATAGATAAAGAGAGAGAGACACGATCGGAGATGAAGAGAGACAGCTACTCATAAATCATGCCTGCTGATATCTCATCCACAGTCAACTGAGATGTATTGTACGCCCAGCATTCGGCAATATGTCCAGATAGAAAAGATTAGAAATATTCCTATAATCATTAACTTGCCACACGGGGGACTTGCAGCACTAAAAAACAGCTACAGAACTGTTTCATAGATGGAAAAAATAAAATAACTGAAATATATATAACAAAAGAAAGAAGAAAAATTAATAGTGTTAAATGCGCAAAGTCCAATAGAGAAGAGATATGAGAGGGGACGAGAGAAAGAGGCGAGGAGGAGAAGAGAAGGAGAAGGAAGACCGAGAACGATGATGACCTAATGTAAGGTATGCATGTGAGAGAACGAGGAGGAGAATAGATAGAATAGACTAGAATAGATAGATTAAGATACGATAAGATAGAGAGGAGAGGAGAGAGAGACGGGGGATGATCCGATGGAGAGAGAGAAGAGATATGAACTAGACTTAGAAGACGAAGGTAAGTGATTGAGAGAAAAAGAAACAACCAACCAACCCCCAAACAAATTAAATTGAATAAATAAATAACCAAACACCATCTATCAGCAAGACCACCGAAGGCAAAGACGACATCCCAAATCTCCCAGCGAGATTGTGACCTCCCTCCCCCCCCTCCGCCAACCCACCCCCACAGGCAGCACTTATTTAGCCTCATTTATAACCGGGGACAAGAGGAATGCCTTCTTTCATGCCCGGAAATATTTTTTTTTTTTTTGACCTTAAAATCATAGCGAATATGCGCGCATCCTCGGGGCATAAAAGTCGGGGCCTCAATAAAAACGAACAAGAGGAATGCCTTCCTTCCATGCCGAAGGAAATAGATCCTTAAAAATTCATCCGAATTATGCGCGGTCTCGGCGGCATAAAATCGGCCAGGCCTCATTCACCGACCAAGAAGGAATGGGCCTTCGTTCATCCCCGGCAAATAGGGATCTTAAAATCATCCGACATATGCGCGGGCTTGCTCGAGGCAATAAAAATCGTCGGCATTCCGGTCGGGGAGAATCCGCGCTCCCAGGCATCTGATGCCTTTAGCGGTGTCTTTGCGGGTTTGTGATTCTTTTGTTCTTCATTTGATATCTATGACTTATATATAGTATATAATATATATTATATAATAATAGGTATTACTAGTATATATATATTATACTTATACGGTATTAATTGTGGTGTCGGTTGTTGGTTGTGTGTGTGTTGTGTTGTCGTGTCTTGTGTGTGTGTGTGTGGTTGTGTAGTGTGTGTGTGTACCACTACCACACACAACACACACACAACACAGCACACACACATACCTATATATATTATTTACTAAAATATATATATTATATATATATATATATAAATATACTTATATATATATATATATTATAGTATATACGACACACAACAAAACACACACACACACACACACACACACACACCACAACAAATATTATATTAAATATATATATATATTATATATATATAATATATATACTATATATATATAGACACACACACACACACACACACACACACCACACCACAACACCACATACACCATACCATCATACACATATGTTATATGGTATATGGTATACAATGTAAATACACACACAACACACACACGCACACACACACCACACACAACACACACACACACACACACACACACACACGCACACACACCACACACACCCACGCACACACTCACACACACCACACCATAGTTAGTATATATATAAATATATTATAATATAATATATTTTTTTTTTTTCATATATAATAATATATTAGAAATAATTATATATATATATATATATATATATTATATATAGTATATATATATGGTATATATATATATATATATAATAATATATATATAATAAATAATATAATATACATATATGTATGTATATACACCAAAGCCAGCGAGAATAATAACACTGATAATGATAATAATAATAATCATTATTATTATTTGCTTTTCCTTTTCCTCTTTCTCTCTCTTTCTCGCGAACACAAGACCCCCAACTTAAACCCTTATTATATCTATCTGCCTCCATCTCTATCTCCGTTCTCCAACTTTCCCTCTCACCCTTGTTGCCCTCTCTTCCTACATTCACTTCCTCTTCCTCTTCTCTCCTCTTTCCCTCTTCGCTATCCTCTGGTTCTTTCACCTCTTTCCTTCTCGGTCCCTCTCTCCTCTCTTTCCACTCCTTTCCCTTTCCCTCTTCGCGGCCTCTCCTTCCTCTCTTCCCTCTTTCCTTCTTTTTTCTCTCCCTCTTTCCTTTTCTCGCCCTCTCTTTCTATCTCCTTCTTTCCTACCCTTTCCACTTTCTTCCCTCTTTCCTATCCCCCCTTTCCTTCTCGTCCTTCTTTCCTCTCCTCCTCATTTAAACATCGTTTTTCTTTCCCCCTCTTTCCTTCTCTTCCCTCTCTCGCTCTATTCCCTCTCGACCTTCCTTCTCTCCCTTTTTCATCCTCCTCTCGTCCTCCCTCTTTCCCTCTCTTCCTCTCTCCTCTTTCCTTCTTTTCCTCTATCCTCTTTCCCTCTCTCCCTCTCTCTTCTATCCTTCTCTTCTCTTCCTCTTTCCCTTCTCCATGTCGTCTCTTTCCCTCTACTCCTCCTCTTTCCCTCTCTCCCTCTCTCTTTCCATTCTCCTCTTCGTTCTCCTCTCGCCCTCTCCCTCTCTTTCTCTCCCCTCTGCGCCCTCGCCCTCTCCTCCTTCTTCTATCCTCCTCCCCTTCTCTCTCGCCTCTCACCTCTCTCCCCTCTTTCCCTCTCCCTCTTTCCCTCTCCCTCTCTCTCACCCTCCGGCGCGTGTTGGAGCTCGACGCTCGATCGATCGCGCGGTGGCAACACTGAAATGATAATTAATCTC
>NW_020870161.1:222573-230073 GCF_003789085.1 Penaeus vannamei | reverse complement strand
TAGAGATAGACAGACAGACAGACAGATAGAGAGAGAGGGGGGGAGGGAGGAGAAAAAAAAGAAATATTGAACTTTCTTTTCCCTCCCTCCGTCTCCCAATCTCTCCCTCTTCTCTCTCTCTCTCTCTCTCTCTCTCTCTCTCTCTCTTCCTCTCTCTCTCTCTCTCTCTATCTCTCTCTCTCTCTCTCTCTCTCTCTCTCTCTCTCTCTCTCTCTCTCTTTCCTCTCTCTCTCTCTTTCTCTCTCTATCTCTTCCTTCTCCCTCTCTTCTCCTCTCTCTGATCCTCTCTCTTCCTCTCTCTCACTCTCATTCTTTGATTCAGCAACATACAACTGTATGTATAAGTTATTAAAATCCCAAGTACGAGAGCCACCAGGTCGGTCGCAATCGTCACATTGAGTGTTGCAACATAAACCAACATAAATCAACATAAATCAACATAAACCAACATAAACCAACATAAACCAATACCGGCGTTTTGCATTCAGAAGTTATTCCCTAAATGAGAATGTTATTGGGGGTTTTGGCTTCGTTAAAGACACGCTTATGTAAGAACCTCTAGAGAGAGAGAAAAAAAAAGTGTGATTATGAATATCTATTTAAGGCTTTAAGTTTAAGGAAAGGTTTTGATTACTCTCTTTCGGTGCTCAGAGGAAAGCGACTGGTGAATGTGAGTCTGGTTGATGATTTGTATGAAAAGGAAAATATTTATGGAAAAAGTGAAATGTCAGAAGTATACATGCGTGATATGTTTGAAAAGAGGAAAGAAAAGAAAAGGAAAAAAAAAAAAAATATCTCGAATGTAGGTCGTCGGATACGCTGTGCTTGCGTCATTGTTGAAACTGGCTCTGATTGGTTCTTTCAAAAAGAGGAAGTGACGTCAGAGATGAAGAAGTGAAGCTCTTTCTAGCTGTCTCCAACTAACGTCAAAATGATGAAGTTATCATAGAATTTGTTTATATAATTATAGATTGTGAAAAAAACTCCTTTTACGCCGATAGGAGAAACTTTAATCATATATCTCTTGATTTCACAAACGAACGATAAAAACGATAATTAAGAGATAAAAAGAAAGAAAAAGGAGAAGCAAAGGAGCAAAAAAAAAAAAAAATCTACCTGTGTAACTTAATTCACTTTCTCCTTCAACAACACCCGTAGGATATTCTAAAACCTTACAATTCCAGTTCAAAGACACACCAAAAATTATACACCGAATATATACCTAGCATACTCCTCTCATGAGCACTTTTTTCCGCTTCCTATTTTCATAAGAAGCGTTTTCTACCCTTGTAAAAGGAAGGAAAAGTGTGTGACTGTGTTTGTATGTGCGTGTGCGTTTGGGAAAAGGGGTCGGGTGTACACGTATGCGCGTATGTGTACTTACCGTGTATATTTGGGCGATAAGGTCTGCGTACACCAAGCAATGGGTAGATTAAGGTTGCTTAGTTAAAGGTAAAGATGAGAGGAAGAGAAGGGAAGGGAAAGGGAAAGAACTAGAAAAAGAGAGAGCGAGAGAGAGAGAGAGAGAGAGAGAGAGAGAGAGAGGAGAGAGAGAGAGAGAGAGAGAGAGAGAGAGAGAGAGAGAGAGAGAGAGAGAGAGAGAGAGAGAGAGAGAGAGAGGGAGAGAGAGAGAGAGAGGAGAGAGAGAGAGAGAGAGAGAGAGAGAGAGAGAGAGAGGGACGAGAGAAGGGAGGAGAGAGGAGAAGAGAGAGAGAGAGAGAGAGAGAAGAGAGAGAGGAAGAAAGAGAGCGAGAAGACAGAGAGAAAGAAAGAAAGAGAGACGCATACACACACACACACCACACACAGAACGAGAGAAACAACAGACAGACAAACCAAACCAACCAACCAAACCAGACACACAAACAAGCCCAACAACCAGACAACCAAAAGCCAAACACGAAGCAAAACGCAAAGCAAAGCCAAAAACAAAAAACACCTCCAGAAGACGATAGAGGCCTGGCCGAGAAATCCCACATCCTCGAAGGCTTTTGATCGCGGAATATTTAGAAGGCTTTAAGATCCCGCTTTCAGGGCAGATGAAGCTTGAGACAAGCCTTTGCAATCAAGGGCCTCGTTGCAAGGGACTGCCAGTAAGAGGAGGGCCCTCGCAAGTTCAAAGGGGAAATATATAGATATCATAGGAATGATAATAAATTAAATATATATACTATTATATATTTATTATAATATATATATATATATATATATATATATTATATATATGTTATATATATATATATATATATATATATATATATATATATATATATATATATATATATATATATATATATATATATATATATACAATATATACTATATATTTATATATATATATATTATATATATATATATATATATATATATATATATATATATTATATATATATATATATATGCATATTATATATTATATATATATAATCATATAGTTACACACACTGTAGCTATATATATATATATATATATATATATAATAATATTATATATATATACATATATATATATATATATATATATATATATATATATATATATATATATATATATATATATATATATAATATAATACATACCACACACACATACACCCATATATATATATATATATATATATATATATATATATATATATATATATATATATATATATATATATATATATATATATATATATATACATATATATATATATATATATATATATATTAATATTATATATTATAATATATATATATATAATATATTATATTAATATATATATATATACATAATATACATATATATATATATATATATATATATATATATATATATTATATATATATATATATATATATATATATATATATATATATATGCATATATGTGTGTGTATAAGCAGGATATAGATATAATGAAAGCATAGGTAGTAGATATAGATATGATAGCCCTAGAGTTAGCTAGGATAGAGACTACTAGACAAAGAGAGAGGAAGAGGAGAGAGGGAGAGGGGAGAGAGGGAAGGAGAGAAAGGGAAATCGGTGTCGCCCTGCGACTCCCAGCGACTCCAGATTTTGTCAAGATTTTAATCTGGGGTTCTTGGGATGCTTATTCGGCGGCTGATAGAAGTGTCAGGGCTGCCGGGCGGGTGTTTCGCTGCCTGGCCACGGCCATGAGGGGAGAGCGGGTGCGGACGGAGAGGGGCCTCGTGGCGGGGGGGGAGGGGGGGGAGGCTGGGATGAGGGGCGGAGGGGGTGATGGGGGAGGGGGGAGGGCGGCGGGTACGGGGGGGGGGGTAGGGGCGAGGGGGGTGATGAGGATGAGGGGAAGGCTTTGTGATTTGGTTTGTCATGAATGTCTGATGGCTTGGGTATGTATTATGAGGATACATATACGTTCACACATAACACATTACGTACGTACACACGCATGAAACACACACACACACACGAACACACGCACCACGCACATACAAACACCACCACACGCACACACGAACACACGCACGCACACACCACCCACCCACCCACCCACACACACACACACCACACACACCCACCACACCCCACCCACCCACACCCACCCCACCCACACCCAACACACACACCCCACCACCCACACACCACACACACCCACACACAGCCCAGTCGGGTTATTCCCCATCTCCCCTTTCCCATTCGGAGTAAAATCTTACCGTACGAATAAAATACATAACGAAAAGGGATTACCTCCCGAGGGTATCCCGCGAATGATACCTCCCGTGTAAGGGTATCCCGCGAATGATTACCTCCCGTGTAAGGGTATCCGCGAATGATTACCTCCCCGTGTAAGGGTATCCCGCGAATGATTACCTCCCGTGTAAGGGTATCCCGCGAATGATTACCTCCCGTGTAAGGGTATCCCGGAATGATTAAATCCCGCGAATGATTACCTCCCGCCTGATTACCTCCCGTGTAAGGGTATCCCGCGAATGATTACCTCCCGTGTAAGGTATTCCCGCGAATGATTACCTCCCGTGTAAGGGTATCCCGCGAATGATTACCTCCCGTGTAAGGGTATCCCGCGAATGATTACCTCCCGTGTAAGGGTATCCCGCGAATGATTACCTCCCGTGTAAGGGTATCTATCCCGCAATACCTCCGGCCAGGACATGCCCATAAGACCCCACAGCTTTCCTTGCAAAAAAGAGGAAATTGCAAAAAGGTAATTTCGTGTTGATGGAGTAATGGCAGCGAGAGGTTGCCCCAAAATTTACGTATTGGCGGTTTTGCAGCGAGAGGCGATGGAAGACTAGGTTTTGACGCAACGAGAGGTTGCCCCAAAATTTACGTATTGGCGGTTTCTCGGCTCGATTTTTGATTGAGTGACTGCCTCGATTATTACTATTATTATTATTATTATCATTATTATCGATTATTACTCTCGGTCGATGTGACTTTTGCGTTGCACTTTATTTTGGTAAAGAATGTTATTATTATTATTATTGCGGTTGTTATTATTATAAATATTGTAATAACTCTTGTTGCTGTTGCACTTTATTTTGGTAAACAATGTTTATTATTATTGGTATTGTTGCGGTTGTTATTATCATAAATATTGTAATTACTCTTGTGCTGTTAATTTTGCTGTTGTTATTGCTATTATCATTACCATTATTACCATCATCATATTTATTGTTACCGTCAGTTTTATCATTACGCATATTCATATTATTGTCATCATTATTATTGCTATTTTTGTTCTTCCTTATAATTATCACCATCATCTTCTATATGAAACGATAATGATACTGATAGCTATAACAACAACAATAATAGTAATGATAATGATTTGATAATAACAATAATGATAATGATAATAATGATAATAATAAAACATAATAAAAAGGATGGTAAATAATTATATTAATAATAATGATGATATCAATGATGATAATAATAATAATATTGATATCCATAACGATAATACTGATAAAAGTAATGATGACAAGAAAAATAACAATAATGATGATGATGATTATAGTAATAAAGATAATAATAACAATGATATTGATGATAATAATGATGGTGCTGAAGATAATGATAATGATGATAGTAATGATGAGAAAAAGAACAATAATAATGATAATGATTATAACAATAATAAGAATAATAATATTGATAATATTGATAATAATAATGATAATCATAATCATGAATAATCATAATCGTGATAATAATAGTAGAAATGATAAATGATAATGATGGTGATAATCAAAAGGATAATGATAATCATAAAATTTACGATAATGATGTAAATAACAACAGTAACAACAATACTAACAATAAAGATAACAATAATGATGAAAGAAAATGATAACACTGATAATAATGATAATAATAATAATAATGATAAATGATATTAACAACAATAATGCTAATAAGGATAATGGTAATAAGGGTAATAATGATAATAAGAGGAGCGCCAGTAAAGGAAATAATATAGCAAAAATATATATAGTAATGATGATAATGAAAAAATATAAAAATGATAATAATAATAATGATAACTATGATGATAATAACAGTAATGATAGAAATAACAACAATAATGACAATAACGATAATAATAATAATTACAATTACAATATTACGATAATGTGATTATAGTGTTGACAATGATAATGAAAAATAATAATGATAATTATAATAACAATAACAACAACAATGATGATAGAAATAGTAATAATGATAATGATAATAATAATAATGCTGATACTATTTCAATAGTAATAACGATAATAATACGATTGAAAATGATATAATAATGCTAATACTAATGATAATGATAATAATGATGATAATGATAACAATAATAATATCATCACTATGATATAATTGTTATTATCATCATATTATCATTATCATCATTACCATCTTATTCATGGTCTGTAGAGAGATAGCTACATTTCACAACAATGATTGTAAAAATAATAAGCAGCCTTGTATGTTTGTACATGAATGGTATCTTCAAGTTTGAAAATTAAGTGAATTTCGAAACTAATCTTAACTTCAAATAAACTTAAATTGTTTATTGTGGTTCAGTTTCAGATGTGCATGTATATGCATACTGATATACACACATGCATGTATATATACATATATGTAAATGTAAACATACATGTAAATATATATATATATATATATATATATATATATATATATATATATATATATATATATATATATATATATATATATATATATATATATATATATATATATACATATATGTATATCCATACACACAGAAACAGACACAACCACACAAACACATATTTGTGTGTATGCATGTGTGTGTGTACCGTTTGTCTATATAAACAAATGTAAATATATTATGTATATATGTTTATATATATATATAATATATATATATTATATATATATATATATATATATATATATATATTTTTTTTTTTTTTTTTTTTTTTTTTTTTTTTTTTTTTTTTTCTTTCTTTCTTTCGTTCTTTTCATTTCTTTTCTTTTCCTTTTGGACACATATATGAAATGTACATGTACATAATATGGGTACATAAACACATACTCGTGTGTGTGTGTGACAGTAACAAACACGCGGCACAGATGTATATCAATTAATTAACTAAATTGGAAGTAAAAGGTATCCACGCAGACTATGTATCTCTTTATCTCCTTTGCTTTAAGCTGAGTATGAGCGCCTAACGAGGAAGGAGAGAGAGAGAGAGAGAGAGAGAGAGAGAGAGAGAGAGAGAGAGAGAGAGAGAGAGAGAGAGAGAGAGAGAGAGAGAGAGAGGAGAGGAGAGGAGGGAGAGGAGGGAGAGGGAGGGAGAAGAGAGAGAGAGAGAGAGAGAGAGAGAGAGAGAGAAGAGAGAGAGAGGAGAGAGAGAGAGAGAGAGAGCGAGACGAGCGAGCGAGGAGAGAGAGAGACAGAGAGAGAGCGAGAGAGAGTGAGAGAGAGAGAGAGACAGAGACAGACAGAGAGCAGACAGAGACAGACAGACAGACAGAGAGCGAGAAGCGAACGAGACAGACAGACAGAGACAGAGAAAGAAAAAGAAAAGAAAAAAAAAAAAAAAAACTCGCACATTCCCCAAACAGCTTTCCAGCCATTGAAGGCCAAGCAGCAAAAGTGAAACACGATTTGCCACATTTCGTTTCGGCTTAAATTAGCGACCGACATAATGCTACGCGAATTTTAGAAGCCGGGAAACTCGGATGGGCAAACACAGACTCTCGACATTCTCCGCTCTTTTGGAAGCGGGGGGGGGGGTGGATAGGGGATGGGGGGAGGGGGGGGGAGGGGGAAGAGGGGGTGGATAGGGGGGGAGGGGTGGGAGGATGGTTGGATTAGAGGGAGGAGGGGAGGGGGGGTGGATGGAAGAGGGGGAGGTGGGGTGGAGGGGGGGAGAGGGGGAGGGGGTGGAGGGTGGGGCGGAAGGGAGAGGGTGGGTGGATAGGAGGTTGGGTGGGTAGAGGATAGAGGGAGGGGGTGGAGGGG
>NW_020870161.1:215073-217573 GCF_003789085.1 Penaeus vannamei | reverse complement strand
TTATCATCGTTATCATTTCTATCGCCATTATTATGATTATCTTTATTATCAATATCATTTTTATTGTTATTTCTATTATCATTATTTTACTGTCATTATCATAATCCTAATTATTATCATTATCGTCATTATTATTAACATTATAACTTTGTTATTTTATTATTACCATAATTATTGATATCATTAGCCTTATTACTCTTCATTTTTTTGTTATTATTATTTCTTTATTTCCTTTTTATCATCAACATATTATTCTATTATTATTACTATTATTATCATTATTACCAATATTATCATTACTATTAGTATCATTATCATAATCACCAATAATAATTATTATTATCATTTGTAGCAGTAGAAGTTTCAGTAGTAATTGTATTGTTGTTATTATTATCATCATTATAATTATCATCATTATCATTATAATTAGTATTATCATTATAATTATGATATAATTATTATTATCTTTATCATAATCACTATCACATTATTCTTATCATAAATGTCATCCTTATCTTAACTATCATTATCATTATTGTCAATGTTATTATTATCATTTTTACTATAATCATTATTATTATCATCTTTAATATTATTATCAATTATCATCTTACAATCATTGTTTATCATCATTACCATTTTCATCATCATTATTAATCTTACAATCATTGTTTATCATCATTCATTTCATTCATCATATTAAATCTTACAATCATTGTTTATCACCATTACCATTTACATCATCATCATCGTCATTACTACCATCGTCACAACGCTGATTACCATCCCAGAAATCCCTGCAACCAGTCTCCCCGCATGCAACCCAGACCTATTTATACATGAAATTCCTTCCACACTCAGATGGCTGCAACGAAACTATGATCCATTGCTTATTATGGCCGATACAATAAGGGCTTAAATGAGACCATTCCAGACTTAATCATGAGAAATGAACGAGAATTCGCCTTTAACTAGGTAATAATAAGAATGATTAGGGATAAATAGAGAGGTGAATTATGCAGAGAATGATTGATGGCATTAATTGATAACGTGAAGGAATTTTTGCAAGTGGGATTGATATGGGAAGGGAAAATGTTGGAAGGCTTTTGCCGGGGGGTTCAAGTATCGTTTTTTTTTTTTTTTTAATTAGTCAAAACTATTTTTTCCTGGTCTATTTCCCTTTTTCTCTCTCTCTTTTTTTAATATCTATTCATTTATTTATTCTTTTTTTGCATCGGGTATTTTGAAATGGTCAAAATTATTTTTTCCCTTATCTATTTCTCTTTTTTCTCTCTCTTTTTTTATTTTTTATACTATTTATACTAATATTCATTCAATAGTTTGTCAGTCTTATTTCTTTCTTTCTATTTTCTTTTTCTATCTATCTTATCAATTAATATTACAATACCTTAATGTTTACGCTCCTCCTCCTGCTGCTATCTCTAATATCAATATCAATGCTAATAAAACTGATAGTGGTATTTATGAAAATAATGATGATGATAATGATAGTAATAATGATAAAGATGATGGTAGTGACGTGGTAGTGACGTGGATTATTATCACAATTACCAATACTCTGTTTTACACTCTCTCTCTCTCTCTCTCTTTCTCTCTTTCTATCTCTCTCTCTCTCTCTCTCTCTCTCTCTCTCTCTCTCTCTCTCTCTCTCTTCTTTCTCTTTCTCTTTCTCTTTCTCTTCTCTCTTCTCTTTCTCTCTCTCTCTCTCTCTCTCTCTCTCTCTCTCTCTCTCTCTCTCTCCTCTCTCTCTTTCTCTCTCTCTCTTTCTCTCTCTCTCTCTCTCTCTCTCTCTCTCTCTCTCTCTCTCTCTCTCTCTCTCTCTCTCTCTCTCTCTGCCTCTCTCTCTGCCTCTTGCTCAAAGCATTGTAATTCCGATGTTTTGATGAAGAACAGGAATGACGTCATAGCCACTGGATCAAAGTAATCATATAAACTCTTTTGTAAAAATCTTACATTTTGAAGACCGTACTGTGAGATATATATATATAGTAAAATAATTTCGTATGATAATGACAGAGGTGTTCAGTCAAATGATTTCACCTAATAAATTTAGGAAACAGGACTGGCGTATAAAAGACATGTTTTTGTTTCCTAGATGGTATTCAGTTTTCTCCGGACGGCCATTACTCCATCCCACGAGCATATATCACTGTTTTAAATCATAATGGTATCATGTCAGTATATTCAAGATAAAAAAGTGTATAGTTCACAATGCTTCTAGTGAAATATGTAGATGGAAAGCAAGTAGATTTGAATACTAATAATGGGTGTATTTCAGGTTGCACAGTGAAAGCATCCCCCTCTAGTTTTTCTATTTTGTCTGTGGTTAGGGACGCATGATGATGTAGATTCATAAATACTATTCTGAACACTGAACAATAAATCATTTGCGTGGCATACAACTGAAATTTTATTTGTTTTGGTGTATTTATGATCATTCATGTTTTCTTTTGTCTCTTTCGCAATATTGATGTTTGTA
>NW_020870161.1:199518-204700 GCF_003789085.1 Penaeus vannamei | reverse complement strand
TCACCCCCTTTACCCCTTCCCTTTCATTCTCTCCTCTTCCTCTTTCTCCCTTTCCCTCCCTCCCTCTTCCTCTCTCCCCCTCCATCTTTCCTCCGTTTCTAAAATCAATTCTGCCATGACAAGCTTTCTCTCTTCGTATTTCCTTTTCTTCCTCCTACCTTATTCTCTTCTTCTTTTCCTTTCTCTCTCCATGCAGCTCTTTCTTTTTCTTCGTATTCTTTTTTCCTCTTCTCCTTATCTCTTCTCTTTTCCTCTCTCTTGCATGATAGCTTCTTTCTTCTTCTTTTCTGCCTCTTCTTCTTATTCTTCTTTTCTGTTCTTCTCTCTCGCATATTTTCTCATTCCGCCCTCCGAGCCAAAAGCCCCCTCCCCCCCCTCCCTCTCCCGGGCCTCCTCCCCCTCTTCGCCCTTCTCCCCTCTTCCCCACCCCCCCCTCCCTCTCCCTCTCCCTCCACACTTTCTGTGAACCTTCCATCATCGCTTATCTTACCCTCTCTTTTCCAATTTTTCTTCAGTTATTTTTTCTTTCTCTTATTATCATTATGTCTATATTGTTTTTATTTTGTATATTACTGTGTGTTGCTTAGTATCATCATATGCGATTATTATAATTATCATTATCCTTGTTATTATTTAATATTTTGTTGTACCTATGTTTGATAGATATTATCTTTATAAGATGTTATTGCTGTAATTATCATAACTTATCGCCTATTCCTCCTTCTTCCCTTTCCCCTTCTCGTTTATTCTGATTTCCAGTTCACCCTTGCCTTTCTTCTACTTTTCTCCCTTCTTTCTCTCCCTTCTTCTCTTCTGCATCTTTCCATCGTTTCCTTCCCTTTCTTCTCTTCTTCCTTTCTCTTTCCTCTTATCCATTCTCCTCTCATCCTCCCTTACTCCCTTCCATTCCCTTTACTCCCCTCTTCATCTCACCCTTTGACCGCCTATTCTCCCCTCTTCAATCCCCCCCCCCCCCCCTCCTTCCACCTTCCTCTCCCATTTCTCCTCCTTCCTTCCCTCCTCCCCACCCCCATTCCTCCCTCCTCTCCCCCATTCCTACCTCCTTTCCTCCCCTTCCCCTCCTCTCCTTCCTCCCCCAATTCTCCCCGTCCCTCCTCCTCCCATCCCTTCCCTCCCCCCCTCTCCCGCCATCTTCCTCTTACCCCCCCTCCCCTCCCCCCAAATTTTTTTTTTTTTCCCCCTCCCCTTTCCTCCCTCCTCCCCTATTCCCCTCCTCCTCCCTCCTCTTGCCATCCCCATTTCCCTCCTTCTCCCATCCCCCCGAGGCTCTCCTCTTACCATTCCCTCCTTCCTCATTGCTCCTCTCTCTCCCATTACCCTCCCCTCCTTCGTCCTATTCTTCCTCCTTCCACCCTCTTTCCTCCCTCCCCCCCATTCTTCCCCTTCCTCCCCTCCTCCCACATATCTTCTCCTTCCTCCCCCCATCCTTCATCCTCCCCATCCCCCCAACCCCCCCCTCCCCCCTTACCCCCCTGAATGAGCATATCATCCCCCGTGATTTTATAGTGACATTACATACCTGTTGCCCCGGGGACTTCCTGTGTGCTATCCCGTGGGCCTGGGTCGCCTTTCCTCTTTCGTCTCGTTCTTCCTCTGTTTCGTTTGCTTATCTCTTTTTCGGTTTTTTTTCGTTCTGCTTATTCCTCTTTTCGGTTTGGTCGTTTCTGCTTATTCCTCTTTTCTTTTTTTTCTGTCTGTGTAGTTTTGGATATTTTTGGTTCATCTCTTCTTGTTTATTCTTCTGCTGTTTTCTCCTTTCTTTTGTGTTTTCTTGCTTTGTTTGGTGTTTCCTTCTTTCGTTTTTTTTATTTTTTTTTCTTTATACACCTCTTCCTAAATCTTTCCTCCTTTGCTTCATTCTTCTCCGTTCCTCTCATTTCATCTCTTCTTCTCCTTTTTCTCCTACTCTGTTTTTCTTTTACCTTCACTCTTTCATTTTCTTCCTTTTCCCCTTTTCTTTTCTTTTCTCGTTCATTTCCATCATTCCTTTCTTCTCTTTTCCCTATTCTTCCTTTCTTTTTTTTATTTCTATCCTATCGTTCATCTTCCTCCACCTCCTCTTTTCTCTTCGTCTTCTCCTATGTCCTGCTTTCTATTCAGTTTTCTTTTTCTGCTTCTGTTTTCCATTTCTATACCCACATTCCTTCCCTCTTCCTCCCTTCCACTTCCTCTTCCCTTATTGTCTCCTCTCCTTCCCTTTCCCATCTTCTTCCGCGAAATTCCCTCCTTCTCCCCCCACTTTCCTCCAACGCCCCACCCTTTTCTCTCTCTTCCCTTCCCCCACCATGTTCTCCCCCTTCCATCTTCTCCCAACACCTCCCACCATTTTCTCTCCCCCCCTCTTTCCCCAAAAACTCCCTCCTTCTCCCTTCTCCATCCTCTCCCTTCTCCTTTCCTCTCCCCCAATAATACCCCTCCGTTCTCTCCCCATCATTTCCCCCTTCTCCCTTCCTCCCCCAACACCCTCTCTCTCACCCCTTCCCTCTCCCCAACACCCTCTCTCTTACCATTACCCATTCTCTCCCCCTTTCTCCCTTCCCTTCCCACGACCATAACCCGCCTCTTCCACAAACCCCCCCCCTTCCCTTCCCCCTTCCCTCTCCCCCCAATGGCCACCTCCCCATCCTCTCCCACACCATCCCCCTCCCTTCCCTTCCCATCCCCCTCTCACTATCCCTCTCCCTTCCCTTCCCCATCCTCTCCCTCCTTCCCTCTTCCCCCCAATGCCCACCTTCCCATCCTCCCACACCTTCCCCTCCCCCCTCCTTCCCACTTCCGCTCCCCAACCCCTCACCCCCCCTCCCCCCAACGCGGCTCCTCCACAGACTCCTAAACCCCTCCTTGCAAGCATGCTAATTAAATGCCGACCTGCCGCTTTTTGCCTTCGTTTCCCGGTGCTTCGGCGGTCGGCAGTTAGCCCCTTCGGTTGGGGTATTTTTTCTCTCCTTTCCCTGTTTTTTTGTTTTTTTTTCTCTTTTTTTATTTTTTTTTTGAGGTTGGGTGGGGGTGTTGGGGGGGGTTCCGCTTTTTATTTCTTTTCTTTTTATGGTCTTTTTTTTTTTTTTTTCTTTTGTCTTTCTTTTTAGTTTATCCTTTTTTTTAAACTTATTCTTACGCTTCGCTTTTCAGGTTTCTATTCTTTTTTTCCTTTTTAGTTTGTTATTTCTATTTTTTTTTTCTGTCTGTTGTACGTATGTTTGTCTGTTGGTCTCTCTCTCTCTCTCTCTCTCCTCTCTCTCCCTCTTTTCTTCTCTTTCCTCTTCTCTCCCTCTCTCTCTCTCTCTCTCCTCTCTCTCTCTCTCTCTCTCTCTCTCTCTCCTCTCTCTCTCTCTCTCTCTCTCCTCTCCTCTCCTCTCCCTCTCTCCCCTCCCTCCCTCTCCCCTCCTCCCTCTCCTTCTCTTTCTTTCCTTCCTTCTCTCTTCACTCCCCTCCCCAACCAAGATCTTTCTCTCTCCTGTTTTTTCTTTTTTTCTCCATCCAAAATTGCGGTAATTCTCTCTCGCCTTGTGGTTTGTTTACATCATATTATTTTCACTTACTGCTCTGTGTTCTCCTCCTTCGGTAATTTTGGGTTCCGAGCTCTCACTTCGTTCTCGTTATCTCTCTAGTTTTATCAATTACGCTTATCCTTGTTCTCATCACAAATTGCTTTAATATCCACACCTATTTGGAGAATGTTGTTGTGGATATGAATATAATTTTAATGTACTGTAGATATACTTATGTATTTTCGTAGAGATATGAATTACGTATTTTCGATAAAGATATAAACATTTTAAATAACATAGGTACATCTCACGTATTCCTAATGTAGATATAGTTTATATGTTTTTTATAAAGATATGACTTACGTATTTTCAAATAGATATAAATCACGTACTTTCAATAAAGATTCAATTTTGGATAACACATATCATGTACTTCTAACATAGATATAATCAATACGTTTTTGATTAAGAAATGATTTACGCCTCTCTAATCTCAGATATAAATAACCCACATATATAATATAAATAAATAGTCGTCCTGGTTCTTCTTAGCTGTCTGTAGTTACCGAAGCGTATACGCAGTTAAATAGCCGGAGGGGGAGAAGAGTTCTGATTCATCTCCATGTCAAGATGATACATGCACACCACAGGCAAGAGAGAGGGGGGATGGGAGAGAGGAAGAGGAGAGAGAGGGAGAGAGGGAGGGGGAAGAGAGGAGGAAGAGAGGAAGGAGAGAGAGAGGGGGCGGGAAGGGAGAGAAAGAGAGAGAGAGAGAGAAGAAGAAGAGAGAGAGAGAAGAGAGAGAGAGAGAGAGAGAGGAGAGAGAGAGAGAGAGAGAGAGAGAGAGAGAGAAGAGAGAGAGAGGAGAGAAGAGTTTAAACAGAAAGAGAGCGAGGAGAGGAGAGAGAAGGCAAAAGACAGACCAGAAACAGAAAAAAGAGGAAAAAGAGAGAGAGAAGAGAGAGAGAGAGAGAAGAGAGAGAGAGAGAGAGAGAGAGAGAGAGAGAGAGAGTTTAGACAGAAAGAGAGCGAGAGAGGAGAGGCAAGAGACAGACAAAGAGAAGAAGAAAAGAGGAGAGAGAGAGAAGAGAGAGAGAGAGAGAGAAGACGAGAGAGAGAGAGAGAGAGAGGAGAGGAGAGAGAGAGAGAGAGAGAGAGAGAAGAGAGAAGAGAGAGAGAGAAGAGAGAGAGAGAGAGAGAAGAAGAGAGAAAGAGAAAGATGAGAGAGAGAAGAGAGAAGAGAGAGAGAGAGAGAGAAGAGAGAAGTTTAACAGATAGAGCCAGAAAGAGAGCGAGAGCGAGAGCAGAAGAAGAGAAAAAAAAAACAATTAAGTCAATTGATTTCAAGAAACAGATGATAATCTCCATAATGAGAACAAGACGACAATTCCGAATGTGATTACAAGCCTCGAGCAGAGATATCGGCATCAGCGACTCGGGAGAAGATGCTGGGGATGCTGGTGATGAAGATAGCAAGGGTGAGAGGCAGAGAGAGAAATAGAGAGAAGAAATAGGAAAAAAGGGTAAGGGGAGGCGGGATAAGAATAGAAAGAAACGCAAAGATAGAAAGACAAACAGAAAAAAAGACAACATATTGAGACAGAGAGATAGGTATAGATGAATAGACAGAGACAGAAAAAGATATAGATAGATAGATGGATAGATAGTTTGAA
>NW_020870161.1:186300-193892 GCF_003789085.1 Penaeus vannamei | reverse complement strand
TGTTTTGTGTTGGAAGTGAATGTGTGTTCGTGTGTGCATTGGTATTGCCTAAAAAGAGAGGGAGAAAGACGAGAGAGATGAGATATTAGATAAAATGGAGACAGATTAGATTAGATGATTAGAGAGAGAGAGAGAGAAGAATAAGTGTACAGGAATGGGTAAAACTGCAGTAGATATGATTAGGGAGAAACTTAGGTAAGATACGAATGGAAATAAAAAGAAACAGGAGATAATGTAAGAAAAATAGAAGTAGAAGAGGAAAAGAAGAAGAATCAAAGAAGAAAAAAAACGACGAAGAAGCGAGTGAAAAAGAGAGAAAAGGCGTTAAAAAGAAAGGCACTTAAAAAGGGAGGAAGTAGAAAAAAAAAAAAAAAAGAATATATATATATATCATAATATATATATATATATATATATGTACTATATATATATATATATATATTATATCATATATACATATATATATTTATTATAATAATTTTAATATATATATATACTATATAGATCATATATACTACTATATATATATATTATATATATATTATATATATGTTATGTACTACTATATAATAATCTAATAATAAAAATAACGAAGAAGGAGAAGAAGAAACCCAAAAGACAGAAAGCAAAACCCCCCTAAGCGAATCACCCTTGCACTTCTGACCCTTTGAAATCTAACCCGCAGTGTCTTAAGGCCCATACATATCACCGCGGTCCTTGTTAGAAGCAACCGTTATCTTGGACAACAACTCATCTCCCCTCACCTCTCTTCTCCCTTCTCCTTCTCTCTCTTCTCCTTCTCTCTCGTTTCTTTCCATTTCGTTCCTACCTTTGGATGATTTTTAAAAATTTTCTCTTTCGTCTTTTCTTCCCTTCTGTTATCTTGTCTATTTTTTCCTTTCCTTGTATATTCTTTCTTACTCTTATCTTCTCTCGTCTTTCTGTTTCATTTCTCCTCTTTTCTTTGTCTTCTCCCTTTCTTCTTTCCTCTCTCTGTTCTTCCTCCTTTTTCCTTTCTTCTGTCCTTACTTTATCCTTATTTCTTTCCTCTCTCTTTTCATCCTCTCCCTTACCCTTTCCATTCCCATTCCTCTCTCCCCCACCATCTCCACCCTCAACCCCTTCTCTCATTACCATCCCCTACCCATCCCACCCCCCCCTTAGTCCTCCTCTCCTTTTCCCCTTCCCCCCACACCCCTACTCCCCTCTCCCTCTTCCCCCCATTCTCTACTTCCACTCTCCCTTCTCCCTCCCCATCACCACCCTACTCCCTCTACCCTTCTCCCTCTCCCTTCTCCCCCTTCCCCACACCCCACTCTCCTCTTTCCCCTCCCCTCCCCTTTTGAAACCTTCCCTCTCATTCATTATACCTTTATCTCCCTTGACTGATGGTCTACGCATGCTGCCAGGGTCGTGCGCGATGGAAGGCACAAATCAGTAATAGTTCTTTCCACTGAGTACCTCTTGTTGTTTGTTGGAAACTGGCGTGGGTGGTGTTTACTGTTGTTGTTGATGTTTTTTGCCTAGCGTATTTTATCTTATTTATTGTTGTTGTTGGTATCAGCATTATTTGTTATCAATCATCATTTATCATGGTTTATTATTAGTATAGTATCTATTACCATTATTTATTATCATTATTATGTTTTGTCGTTGATTATTATCGTATATTATTATCATCTTACATGTTCCAGCACATTTCTTCTACTACTACGACGACTATTGCTACTACTATTACTACAACTGCTGCTGCTGCGACTTCTGTTGCTGCTTCACTGATGTTCCACACTTATTATTATTGGCACCATAAGATATTCAGATGTATCAGGTACTAACAGTTTGTTAGATACATAAAGGGAAACATCAATGCAAAAAAGATTGAAACGTGCCCCCCAACCTATTACCATACATACATTACATTACATACATACATACATACATACATACAAACATACATGGCAAACATACGTGAATTACCTTGCATCTTTTAGCCCTATATTACATAATAAAACACATACAGCTAAAATGTATCCATCCTTACACGCATTTTCTACACAAAAAAAGATCCAAATCTAATTCATTTTTCATATCAAAATACACTTTACATCCCTCCCTTAAAGAGCCGAATGCAAACACTCATACACTTTCCCCACCAAACGGTAAAATCACGTTTCTCGACCTGTTATAACTCTCCCTGCGGTTATCGGGTCGGGGCGTCTGCAATCTTGCTGAACCAGTATTGCAAAGACATAATCTCCTTTAGTCCATCAGTGTCACAGCTGAGTACAACCTCTAACGCCCTGGATTTATCTCCCTTACAGCCTGCGGTGATATGATGATCTTTTTCCCCGTCTTGTTCACTTTTTTTTTTTTTTTTTTTTTTTTTTTTAGGGCAAAGCATCTTCGGAAAGATGTAAGTGTGTCAGTGTTGGGAATCGAGGATATCTGGCGTTATTTATTCCGTTTTTATGTAACGGTGCTTTTCTTTTCTTTCTTTCTTCTTCTTTCTTCTCTCTCCCTTCTTCTCTCTCGTCTCTCTCTCTCTCTCTCTCATCTCTCTCTCTCTCTCTCTCTCTCTCTCTCTCTCTCTCTCTCTCTCTCTTCCTTGATTTAGCGTCTTCCGATCCCTTTCTGTGCTATATTCCTTTTGGTTTCTATTCTTTCCTCTTCTCCTCTTAATTTTCTATCTCCTTCTCCATTCTCTTCGAAGAAAACATAGAAAGTAAGTAAATTGTATGCTCCTCTTGCTCCTCCTTCCATATCCTCCTCTTCTCCCGCTTCCTTCCTCCTCCTCACCCAATTCCTCCTCCTCCTCTTCCTCATCCTCTTCCCCTTCCTCTTTTTTTCTCTTCCTCCTCCTCCTCCTCCTCTTCCGAGATATGCATATGTAGATCCTCCAATCCCGACCCACCCACCTTTCAAATCCTGAAGGCGCCCCCGACTGTTGACCTTTGACCTCGGGTGAAGTCGAAGAGGACATCTGAAAACACGCGTCGGTGGTGGTCGAGGTGCTGATGTTGGTGGAAGATGGAGGGAGAAGGGTAGGGAGGGAGGTGGTGTAAAGATGGAGGAAATGGGGAAGAGATGAAGAGTAAGAAAGCGCAAGAGAGAGAGAGAGAGAAGAGAGGAGACGAGAGATGCAGAAGACAGAGACAGAGACAGAGACAGAGACAGAGACAGAGACAGAGACAGAGACAGAGACAGACAGACAGACAGAGACAGAGAGAGAGAGAGAGAGAGAGAGAGAGAGAGAGAGAGAAGAGAGAGAGGGAGAGAGGATAACATGCTGGAAGAGATGAGCAGAGGAAGACCATGGGGGAAGAGAGAAAGGGACAGAGAGGCTAAAATATGAGAGGAGAGAGAGAGGTAAAGAGCAAGGGCTTGAGAGGAGGAAAAAGGGCTAAATCATGGGAGAAGAAAGAAAGAAAGAAAGACAGAGGCTAACATAGGAGAACAAATAAATAAATAAACATAGAGGCTAAACAAATAGGAAGAGAGAAAAAGGAATAACGATAATAATATGGAGATTGGAAACTGCACCTTTGCTGCGGTAAACAGAGCACCACCGACCAGCTTCTATCTCCACACGAGAGCTTACAGATGATATTATTCTGGTCAGCGTGACACAATACTTGGTGGAGGTACATGTTCTTTGCCTTGCTGAGAAATGGTGTTGACAACAAGCCCCGACGATGGTGATATTTTCATGAATTAATGGTGATGGTTGTCAGGATGAGGTGGAGTGGTACTTCTGCTGCAGCTCATGGTGTAGTGGTGGTGAGAGAGGATTTTTTATTGTTTTTTTTATGGTTATGGTGATGGTGTGTTCATGGTGATTGGTGGTGGTGTCTTGGCTATGATGGTGATGGTGGTGTGTCATGGCGTTGGTGGTGATGGTGGTGTGTCTTGGCGATGGTGGTGATGGTGGCGGTGTGGTCAATGATGGTGGTCGTGTTCATGGCCGTGATCGGATGGTAGGTGTGTCATGGCGTTGGTGGTGGTGTGTCATGGCTTATGGTGGGTGATGTTGGTGTGTGACATGTGATGGTTGGTGTGGCATGGACGATGGTGGTGACGGTGGTGTGTCATGGCGATGGTGTGACGGAGGTGTGTCATGGCGATGGTGGTGATGGTGGTGTGTCATGGCGATGGTGGTGATGGTGAAGGTGGTATCAGATGATGGTGATAATGATTGGTTGATAACCGATATTCAGATGAAGGTGGTCTTATATGTACAGCCCAAAATAATTCCAATGAAAAAAAGATAGTTTCTTTCATACTGTCCTTTCAGAGTTAAAGTAAAGTAAAATGGTTTGCAGGTTGCGTCCTTAGAGAATAAAAAAGTATGGCAAGAATTAATGAATTATCTATATGCTCTGTTTTTGTCTGCCTCTCTCTCTCTCTTCTCTCTTCTCTCTCTCTCTATCTATCTATCTTATTCTTATCTCCCCCCCCCCCCTCTCTTCTCTCTCCTCTCTCTCTCGTCGCTATTCTCTTTCTCTCTCTCTCTCTCATGGCGCTCCTCTCTCTCCTCTCTCTCCTCTCTGTCTCTCTTTCTCTCTCTTCTCTCTCTCTCTCTCTCTCTCTCTCTCTCACTCTCTCTCTGACTCGTCTCTCTCTCCTCATCTACTCTCTCTCTCCTCTCTCTGCTCTCTCCTCTCTCTCTCTGTTCTCCTTTTCTCATTTCGAAACAACAGATCCACCAGAAATAAACTTAGACTCAGGCTTAAAAGTAAACTGTCTGACCGCTAACTAAGTAAAAAAGGAAAAAGAAGAAAGAGAAAAAAGAGGGAATTTAAATACCCAGGTATCTCTTTCCTTACTAATCTCGTGTCTTGTTGGCAATGATAAGAAGAGAGTGAATAAGAGAGATAAGAAGAAATATGAGGGTTAAGAATGAGAACAATAGTTTAACAGGCTTGATAATTACGACGACAGTGATATAGGATGAACTATATATATATCAGCGGGATAGGATTCCTAATGGGGATTGATAGTGATAATTATGATGACGAGGATGGTCACAGTGAAGATAATTATAGTGAGGGTAAGGATACTGCAGGTAGAAAAGGTATAAGTGGAAGAATATCTTTACAATAACCAGGGATAATTATGTTACCGCGTTTCGAATATGAAATTAATTATCTTTATTATGCATTTTCTTTGACGGATATATTCGAAACCGGTTAGTATATCGTTTTATTGTAGAGGATATTCATTCTCAGTTATAAATTATAACTTTTCTATATTTGTCACAGTGAATACGGTACAAGGATACTGCAGCTGTTAGTGAAGATTATGATAGTGATGAAAATGATGACGATAAGGATAAGAATAGTGCTGATTATGATGGCGATCATTCATTTGATATTAGTTAGTGGTGACTCTCATAGAGAGATGAGGGGAATGATGGTGTGATATATAATAAATAAAAGTAATAAGAAGTTACAATATTTATAATATCATAAAGAGAAGAGATGGAGGAGACGAGAGATAATGAGAGAACAACCAAGCAGTAAAGTAAAAGGAAATGATATGGAATGAAGTGATTGGAACTGAAGGAAATTGAAAGCAGAAATAGAATGTTAGACCGATAGGGAGGAGGGGGAAAGATCTGAAGGAAGGAAGGTAGAAAAGATATGCAAAAGAGAGTATATGAAGCAACACAAAATGTGTGATGTAAGAAATATGGAGAGTTGTAGAAATATATGATAAATATCGATACAGGGTTATAAACGCTAGTTGCAACCCAATTAGACTAACTGTAGATTAAGTAAAAAACAACTAACTATAATAAGAAAATAATTGATGCCAATGATAGAATTAAGAATAAAGAGATATATACAGAGTTGATAAATAACGAAAACAAGCGCAATAAGTTGAAAAGTATATTAAAGTAGACTACTTGACACTTACAAATCTATAAACATCTCTCCATATACTCTACATGCCGCACACTCATAACTATAACCCTCGTACCAGACATCTAATAACCATGCAGATAATGAACATTATAATGCCATGAAAATGCAGAGATAAAGAAGATGACAAGATTAACTGAATTCCACGCAGTAGTCATAAGCATACTACATCCTAAACCGATCCCATTAATTAAGCCTACAAATTCCCTATTCACGACATCTCTCCCACAATACTCTGAAACCTTCAGACTCATAAAACGCAAAGCACTCATCTCTTACTCCGCGTGCGTCACAGATACTCTCACACATCTTCATCTACTCTCATAAGAATAAGGCAAATATGAATATAATACGTATAGAGATGAAAAGAGGCACCTGCTCATTGAATCTACCGAGTCTCGATTAGCCTCTAGTCCAAAAATAACACCAAGTGCAACAGTAGATGCATGAGTGTAGCAGATTGAGCTTTCTAGTATCTGCATTCTCTCTGCGCAATCTGTACTCTATGTCCATCTACTGAGTCTGATCTCTCTCATCCTACTCGTGAGAGACGTACTTCTCGTCAGATCAGCATCTGGCAGCACTCCCTACCTCAGATCTGCTACTCTCGGACATCATCTCTCTTCTCGGTCCTCTTGCCTGTCGTATCCTCTTCTCTCTTCTCAATGAGCATCTCTCGAGCAAGTACTCTAAAGACTGCCACTCTACCTTCGATGCGATAGATCTCTCCAGATCGAGAGCATGATCCTACTCCGTTCTCCCCTCTCTCCCCCTCCCCTCTTCCGCCCTGCTTCGCCTCTCCCCCTTATCGCCGCCAGCGAGACGCCCCCTTCCTTTGTTCTTCTCTTGGTCAGCGTTATTTTGTGTTTCGGAGAGTGGATATTCTGGTGAGGATGGTCACGGCGGTCCCTCCTGGGGATGTGTTGTGGATATTGCGAATTATAATTGTCTTTTTTCTTTTTGTTGTGGTGTGTGTGTGTTTGCTATGTGTTCTGTTCGCTGTCCTCTGTGTGAAATCTTCTCATCTCTTCTCTCTGTTCTCTCCCTCTTCTTGGCTCTCTCCTCTCTCTCTTCCTCGGCTCATTATCCTCTTCTCTCTCTCTCTCTCTTCATCTCTCTCTCTTCCTCTCTCTCTCCTCTCTCTTCTCTCTCTCTCTCCTCTCTGCTTCCTCTTTCCTGTGTTGTGTGTGTGTGTGTGTTGTGTGTTGGTGTGTGTCCGAACATCCTTCTCGCCTTGGCCGATGTGTGTGAGTGTGTGATGTGTGTGTTGTGTCTCTCGCCTTGACGCGTTCTATTAGTGTTGTGTGGTGTTGTCTCCGTTAATCGTGGTGTAGTTGTGTGTGCGTATGTGGTTTGCGTAATGTGTGAGCGGTTGTTGTGGTTTGTTGCGGTGTGTGTTTGTTTATTTTCTATTCACCCTGTTGCGTGTGATGTATATATAACAATAGATACATAATCACTAACTATAATATTCATATACTAAACAAAAATATAACTTATATAGTATATATATATTATATATATAATAATATATCAGATATATATAGTGATATATAATAAATATATGCCCAAGAATCGCGCGCCATTGGCTTACCCTCATTTCCCCGTTGGGATTTGTCTGAATGAAAAGCCCTTCTCCCCCCTCCGCCCTACCCCCCCTTCCTTCCTCCG
>NW_020870161.1:178800-181300 GCF_003789085.1 Penaeus vannamei | reverse complement strand
TCTTTTTTCTTTCTTTCTTTTTTTGCTTTCCTCCTTCTCCCTATCTCTCTCTCTCTATCTCGCTCTTTTTTCCTTCCTTCACTCTTCCCTTCTCTTTCTCTCTTTGCCATCCTCCCTTTTCTCCCTCTTTCCCTTCATCCCCTCTCCAATTTTATATCCCCCTCTCTTCTCCCTTTCTTTCCTCTATCTCTTCTCCTTGTTTTATCTCCCTCTCTGCTCCCTCTTTTATTTCCATCTCTTCTTTCTTTTTTTATTTACCTCTCTTCTCCCTTTGGATCTCCCTCTTTTATCTCCATCTCTTCTCCCTCTTTTACCTCCATCACCTCATTTTGTTCTCCCTATATTCCCCCTTTTTACCTCCCTATTTTATCTCCATCTCCTTTCCCCTTTTTACCTCCCTCTCTTCTCCCTCTTTTAGCTCCATCTCTACCTATCTTCTCCCCTTTTACGTCCCTATTTTATTTCCTTCTCCTCTCCCTTTCTTACCTCCCTCTCTTCTCCCTCTTTTACCTCCTTCTCCTCTCCCTTTTTTATCTCCCTCTCTTCTCCCTCTTTTACCTCCATCTCTCCTCCCTTTTTTTTTACCTCCCTCTCTTCACCCTCTTTTAACTTCATCTCTCCTCCCTTTTTTACCTCCCTCTCTTCACCCTCTTTTACCTCCATCTCTCCTCCCTTTTTATCTCCCTCTCCTCTCCTCTTTTACCTCCATCTCCCTCCCTTTTTATCTCCCTCCTCTCCCTCTTTTGCCTCCATCTCTCCTCCCCTTTTTTTTCCTCCTTCATGTTAGAGTACAGATCTCCACGCGGGTTTCCTCTCAAGCCCATAGATCAGCTTCCTTTCATTCATAAATCTACCAAAGAGAGACTCATATGGTAATGTCTGTTTGCATGGGTGTTTATGTCAGCGGGAGGGGGTAGGGGTGAGGTGGGGTGGGGGTGATGGTGAGGGTGGGTAGGGTAGGTGGGGTAGGGGTGAGGGTGGGGTGGGGTGGGGTGGGGATGGGTGGGGTGGGGGTAGGGGGTGGGTATGGTAGGTTGTGTGGGGTTCTGTGTGTGGGTGGGGAGGGGGGGGTTGTGTGTGTTGTGTGTGTGTGTGTGTGTGTGTGTGTGTGTGTGTGTGTGTGTGTGTGTGTGTGTGTGTGGTGTGTGTGTGTGTGTGTGTGTGTGTGTGCACAAAAGAACAAAACACTGCATTATAGATTATCCTTCCCTTAGTCATACGAAAATACGAAAATGAAAAAAAGTGATTAAAAAAGTACACCATTTAAAAATAATAACAATAACAATGATAGTGAAAGTGATAATAACAATAATGATGATAGCAATAGCAATGATAATGATAATAATAGTAATAATAATAACAATATCTATAACAGCAGTGATGACAAGAGAGTAATGATAATGAAAAAACACTAAAAATGATAAAGATGATAATAGATGATAATAAAGATGATAATAGCAATGATGATAATGACAACATAATACTTATAATAATGATAAAGATAAGAACAACAGTAACTATGCTAACAATGGTAATAGTAATTGTAATTATGATGAAATATATAGCAGTAATAGTAGCAAGGATAATCATTAAGAAAATAGCAATAATAATAGTAATAACAAGGAAAAAGAACCATGATGATGATAAAGATAACAATGCTAATAATGATAATATGATTACTACAAATAATAATAACAATGACAAAGATAGTAATATAATGATAATAACAACAATAATAAACACAATAATGATAATAACAACAATAATAAACACAATAATGATAATAACAACAATAACAAACACAATAATGTTAATAACAACAATAATAAACACAATAATGATAACGATAACAATTATAATGATAAAAATACCAATAACAGCAATAACAATAATAACAATAATAATAACCATACCAAAATACCGATAAAATGAAAACCGAAAGGGTTCCTGCTCCTCCCAGCCATTCACAAGCGAGCCACCGCCGCCGCGTATCCCAAAACATAAAGATATCTCTCCCCAAGGAGCCCCGATCTTCCTTAAATCTTCCTTGCTGACTTCACACGTCACTGGCAAGCAAAGGAAGATAAATTCGAGCATCCAGCCCTGGGCGAGATTCTTTCGCTCTATTAACCAGTGAGACGATAAATCTGAAAGGTCTTTTACTTATTTTTTTTTTTTTATTTTTTTTTTTTGAGGAGGGGGGTGGAGGGGGTGGAGGTTCTTGGTGGTTTTCCTGTATTTTCCTGTGTTGTTTGGTTGTTTGGTTGTTTTGTTTTAGGTTTGTTGGTTGGGATTTGTATGTGTGTTTGTCTGTAGTTTTCTTGTCTTGTTTAGCTCTGTCTGTTTGTTTCTGTCTCTGTCTGTCTGTCTGCCTGTCTCTCTTTTTCTCTCTAATCTATTTATCTTTTTATCTTTGTCTGTTTCTGTTTGTCTGCTTCCCCCTCTCTCTCTCTCTCTCTCTCTCTCTCTCTCTCTCTCTCTCTCTCTCTCTCTCTCTCTC
>NW_020870161.1:173800-176300 GCF_003789085.1 Penaeus vannamei | reverse complement strand
TACCCCCTCTCCCCCTCTCTCCCCCCTCTCCCGACTCTACCCTACATCTACATCACCCCCAACCCACTCCCTCCCTCTCTCCCGACTCTACCCTACATCTACATCACCCCCTCTACCCCCTCCTCCCCCTCTCTCCCCCCTCTCCCGACTCTACCCTACATCTACATCACCCCCCCTACCCACTCCTCCCCTCTCTCCCCCTCTCCCGACTCTACCCTACATCTACATCACCCCCCCCTACCCACTCCCTCCCCTCTCTCCCCCCTCTCCCGACTTACCCTACATCTACATCACCCCCAACCCACTCCCTCCCTCTCTCCCGACTCTACCCTACATCTACATCACCCCCAACCCACTCTTCCCCCTTCTCTCCCCTCCACTCCACCTCACCCCCATCTGACCACCACTCTTTTTACCCTACACTCCATCCATTCCCGTTTCTTCACCGTCTATCCAACCCTCCTCCCTTTCTCCCTATCCTCACTCTCACCCGCTACCACACCTCCCCCACCCATCCTCTCTACACTCCCCCTACTCCCACCCACTCCCCCCATCTAACTCTCTCCCAGGCACACTCCCCACCCCTCCCCACCCCTCTCCCATGCACACACTCCAACACTCGCTCACACCCCCGTCGCCCACGCACACTCTTCCCCACCCCCCCCGTAACGCAACTCCCCAACCCCCCTCTCCCACCCACTCCCCCAAACCCACTCCCCACCCTCTCCCATATACACCCTAACCACCTTCCCCCCACCATCCTCCCCCATCTACCCCCCCTCTCCCCCATCTAGCCCACCACCCCTTCCCTAACAAACTCCCCCCCCCCCGCTCCCTACCGTAACCCGAAGACAGCCGCATTGTAAATCGCGAGAACACCTGCTCTTTTCTCCCCAGCTGATTTCTGCGGTCATACCCACGGTAGCGAGCCACCACAGGCTAATAAATCACCTTGGATGCCTCCACTTTGCCCCGTCTTGTCTTGTCTTGCCTCGCCTTGCCTTGTCTTGCCGTCGTCTTGCGTTGTCTTGCCTTGTCTTGCGTTGTCTTGCGTTGGCTTGCGTTGTCTTGCCTTATCTTGCCTTGTCTTGCGTTGGCTTGTCCCGTCTTGCTTCGTCTTGCCTTGTCTTGCTTCGTCTTGCCTTGTCTTGCTTCGTCTTGCCTTGTCTTGCTTCGCTTCATCTTGCCTTGTCTGCTTCGTCTTGCATAGGGAGAGCGAGGGATCGGAACGGAACGGAAAATGGGCGGATGGGAGGGAGAGAGAGGGAGGGAGAGGGAGGAGAAAGTGCATGGATGGGAGAGAGGGAGAGGGATGAAGCAAATGCAGAGGATTTTATTGTGGAAGGAAGGATAGGATGAAGCAAATGAAAGGATGTTATGGAGATAGGAATGGGGTGATGAAGAGAAAGGATGAGAAGGATTAAGAAAAGGAGTATTGGATGCAGAAGAGAGAGAGTGTATGAGTAAATGCACATCTAAATACACACATATATACATACATAAATAACAGTGAGTACACACACACGTGTGTGTGTGTGTATGTTTATACACATGCACACACACACACACACACACCACACACACACACACACACACACACACACACAACACACACACACACACACACCACACACACACACACAAAAAAAAAAAAAAAAAAAAAAAAAAAAAAAAAAAAATAAAATATATATAATATATATATATATATATATATATATATATATATATATATATATATATATAAATATATATATATATATATATATATTTGTGTGTGTGTGTGTTTGCGAGTTGGTATATAAACGAAAGACAGAGAGACAGAGAGACAGACAGACAGACATAAAAGACAAAATCACAATCATGCACCAGAAACCCACTTAAAGTAATAAATAAACAAAGAAGCAAAAACACGACATGTAATCAAGAATTCTCAGTCAATTACATGAATTTGTCTTTGATTAATGGGGCTGATAATCATGATAATGAAGATAATAACAGTAGTTTGGGTAGATAATGATAATACAATGAATGGAAATAGAAGGGTAATGGATAATGGGGTGTGAAAAGCGATGTTTTGGAAATGAAAATCATCATTTTTATCTATTTTTTTCTTCTCTTTTTTGTCATATTTTTTTTAGGGTGAATGATAGCCACTAGATATTTGCATATTTGTGTAATGTTTTTTTATTTTTTTATGAGATATGTTAGTGAATTATTTTATCTTTTGTTTTATTTCCTTTTTTTTTGTTACACTGATTTATGTCTGTGTTTCTTTTCTTTTTTCTTTTACTTTTATTTATAATATTTTTCTTCCTTTTTTCCTTGTTTGTATTTTTTTCTGTTTTTCTTCGCATTTTGCTTCCTTCTTCATGTTCCTCCCTTTCTCCTTATCTTCCTTTTTGTTTTGTTTTCTTCCTCTTTTTCCTGTATTCCATTTTCTTTTTTCTCTTCCTTTCTCTTCCGTTATTTGCTTTTCCTCCCTTTCTTTTATCTTATTCGC
>NW_020870161.1:148800-151300 GCF_003789085.1 Penaeus vannamei | reverse complement strand
AAAAGAACAAAACAAAAAAAAGAAAGTCAAGAAGCAAAGAAACAAAAACAAAAACAAAAAACAAGAAAGGGCAGACCAAGCAACCATTAACCTCCTGTTCAACTGCTGGATAATTCTATCTCCCGCAGTAATGTCATTCAATAATAATCATAAGCACAAGATAACGTGTAAGTAGCGTTGAGGAGGCGTTGTACAGGAAGGGAGGGGGGGGAGGGGGGGAGAGAGGGGGAAGGGAGGGAGAGAGGGGGAAGGAAGGAGAGAGGGAGGGGAGGGGAGAGAGGGGGAAGAGAGAGAGGGAGAAAGGAGAGAAGGGAGGGGGAGGGGGGGAGAGAGGGAAGGAGGGGGAGAGGGGGAAGGGAGGGAAGAGGGGGAAGGGAGGGGGAGATGGGGAAGGGAGGGGAGAGAGGGGGAAGGGAGGGAGAGAGGGAGGAAGGGAGAGGGGGAAGGGGGGAGAGAGGGTAACGGCCTCTGTTGCCTGTTATGTAGGAGAGGATAACGGGTTTGGGGGTGGAGGGATGGGGAGGTGGGGAGGAATAGGGAGGGCGGGAGGTGGGGGAATAAGGAGAGGTGGGGAGAAGTAAAGAGGGTGGGGATGTAGGAGGAACAAGGAAGAGGTGGGGAGGTAGGGGCATAGGAAGGGGTGAGAAGGCGGGGAGGTATAGGGAGGGATAGGGAGGTGAAGAGGATTAAGGATTGGTGGGGAGGTGGAGGAATAAGGAGGGATGGAGGGAACTGGGAGGGGAATAGGGAAGATGGGGAGGGATAGGGAGGGATGCGGAGGTAGAAGGAAATAGGAGAGGATGGAGGATAGGATGATGGAGGGATGAGGAGGTGGAAAGTTGGTTAGAGGGAATGGGGAGGGATGGGATGGGGTTGGAAGGTGGAGGATAGGGAGGTGATAAGAATCGGTGAGGAGGTTGTGTGTGTGGGGGGGGGGGTAAGGAGGGTTAGAAATATAGGGGAGTGGGAATGGGAGGAGGGTGGAGGGAAATGGAAAGGGATGGGAAGGGATGGGGAATGGGAAGATGAAAGAGGAGAGACAGAAAGGAATATGAAATGATGGGGAGTTGCAGTCAAATCAATAGAAATGGGGAGGGATGGACTGGTGTAGAAGGAAAGGGAGAAAGAGAAGGAGAGAGAGGAGAAGGAGGAGGAGAGGAGAGGGGAGGAAGGCGACAGGTGGAGTCTAATACCGCAATGACAGCGTCTTCGATCAGTGACCTTCTTGACCTCCCCACCCCTTCCTGCCACCCCCCTGCCTCCCCTTCTTCAACCCCTCCTCATGCTCCCCCACTTCCCCCCCCTGACCGCTCTCTCACATCTCATAACCATTTCAGTATCCTCATTTTCTCTCCCTCTTCCACTCTCCTCTTCTAAAATAACGTTCAATATCCATCCTAATAAGTGAAAAAAAAACTATATATGTATAATAAAAGAAAAAAATCAGTGCATGTTTTTGATATGACATATTCACTCACTTCATTTTCTTTCTCTCATTTTAATATTCACAATATTTTAGCAACTTTTCTCTTTTCATCTTCCATTCCACCGTCTTCCCACTTCCGCATTTTTTTCTTATTTTTTTTATCAGAGTCACTCCCTCTTCTTTTATTTTCTTTCTTATTACCTGAAAGACACAGACAAATCCTGAAAGACATCCCAACATTTTTTTTTTTTTTTGGGGGGGGGGGGCATAAGACGGAAAGATCATACACATATTAGCGCACACATACACAGATCCATGTACAAACACGTAAACACGCATAACCTTGCAAACAAACCTACACGCGCACACTCACACAAACGCACCAAAACAAACACAGACACGAATAAACACACAGCCCCCCCCCACTCATACACATAAGCACAACCCTCCCTCCCCCAGCTCCCCAACCCCTCCCAACCCCTCACCCCACTCCACACACACACAATCCTTCTCCCCCCAGCCTCACTCCTAATCCCCCCTCCCTCCACCCACCCCCCCCCCTAACCCCCTCCTCTCCCAGCCCCCACCAGTCTCCCCAATCCCCTCCCTCCCCCAGTACCCCTAACCCCAATCCCCTCCCTCCCTCCCCCACCCAATCCCCCAATCCCCTCCCATCCCCCCTCCCTCCCTACACACACACACCCCCTCGCGTGTCCCAGCAAGCGCTTGTCCACGTTCACTTGTTCCGCGGAGTTGCAAGAAAACCTGCAATCTGGCCGTTGTTATTATACGCTCCCTTGACGTATGGTGTGTTCGCCGCTCATTTCCCGCCGATGGCCCCACACGCAGGTCATTTATGTGCATTATAAAACAGCATTTGCATAACAACAGGTGGGAGGGATGCTATAGCGAGAGCTTGAAGAGAAAGAAAAAAAGAAAATGGGAGATGGGAAATGTGTAAAAAAGAGAAATGAGATATGCGTAAAAAGAGAAATGAGAAATGCGTAATAAAGAGGGAAATGAGAAATGCGCAAAAAGAGAGAAATGAGAAATACGCAAAGAGAGAGAGAGAAA
>NW_020870161.1:141300-143800 GCF_003789085.1 Penaeus vannamei | reverse complement strand
AAACTCGAAGGATAGCCACCGCAGTACCACAGAACTCCGCTCTCCTATACGCCCTGTAGTTGTATATATAGATATAAATAAAAAAAAAAAAAAAAAAAAAAAAAAAAAAAAAAAAAAAAAAAAATATATATATATATATATATATATATATATATTTATATATATATATATATATATATATATATGTATATATTTATATATAAAATATATATATATATATATATATATATATATATATTTATAGTTTTTCTTTTTTCTCTTTTTTTTTGCTTGTGTGTATGTGTGTGTGTGTGTGTGTGTGTGTGTGTGTGTGTGTGTGTGTGCGTGTGTGTGTTTGTGTGTGTGTGAGTGTGCATGCGCGTGCGCTCACAAACACATACATGTATATTGTACATCTAGATTTTGGACCAATAACTGATTGAATTACTTAATGATTAGTTTCCAACATTCCCCAGAATCGAATTATTTCTCACTTACCTTTCGTCCAATTCCGATCCTGCTTGCACTTACCCGCTGTTAACCCGACGCATCTAGAGCTCCTTTAAAAACCTCTCACCCCAGCAGAAGAAAGGCATGAAAGCAATAACCTTCTCGAACCTTCTGGAAGTTTCACAAACCTTCTCAGGATCGACTTCAAAATACCCTCCCCCCCATACACCCCCTCCACCCCCCCATCAAGACGTCGAGAGAGAAGCGAGTGCATTCACACTCTTAGTATATAAACGATATATTTCCTGAACCAAGGATGCGTATATATATTTTCAAGACTTCGTAGCAAAGAAATGCCTTCTTCTGAAGCTAACGAGCGAGAGCTTCAGGGGGGCTTCGGATCCGTCTCGAGTGCGATCCAACTCTTTACCGGGTTCGTTTTTTTTAAGCCATTAAACCTCAATATCTCCCCACCCCACACCCACCCCGCCCCTTCCCCTGCGTCTTTTTTTTTCCGCTGGGAAGGTTTCTCGAGGTATTTGTTCGTGTAAAAAGGAGTTTCGGTCGTTCCTTTTCTTTGCCTGTGTTTGACGTCGAGGAATAGGAAAAGGTTGAAGGTGTCTCGATGTCTTATTTCTTAAGGGATGATATGTTTTCTCTCTCTTTCTCTCTCTCAGTCTGTCTGTCTGTCTGTCTGACTCTCTCTCTCTCTCTCTCTCTCTCTCTCTCTCTCTCTCTTTCTCTCTCTCAGTCTGTCTGTCTGTCTGTCTCTGTCTCTCTCTGTCTCTCTGTCTGTCTGTCTCTCTCTCTCTCTCTCTCTCTCTCTCTCTCTCTTTCTCTCTCTCTCTCTCTCAGTCTGTCTCTCTCTCTGTCCTCTCTATCAATCTATTGTCTGTCTGTCTGTCTCTCTCTCTCTCTCTTCTCTCTCTCTCTCTCTCTCTCTCTCTCTCTCTCTCTCTCTCTCTCTCTCTCTCTCTCTCTCGCTCTCACTCTCTCGGGGAGGAAAACAAAAAAGATGGAGTAAAATAACGTGGAAAAGAAGAAAAAACAAAGAGGAGAAAGAGGAAGATAAATTGAAAAAAAGGAAGAGGAAGGAGACGAAGTGATATTAAAGCATTAGAAGAAAAAGAAGCAGAAGAAAAAAAGAAAAGAAAAGAAAGTGCAGATGTGAATTAAGGAAAAAAATGAACAAGAAGAAATTAGAATAAAAAGTGAAAAATAGTATTGATACAATCGATACATTTTCTTAACTGACAATGTTTGCCTTGTCCGTTTGTGTAATTACTGGTCTATCCGTATATTGATACGTATTGTTTCTTTTTATTCTAACTTCTTTATTATATAACTTTATTGCATTTTACTCCACTTCTCCTCTTGTCTAACCTCACTCTATCATCATTTTTTTTTTTTTTTTTTTTGAGCACATCTATTTTAAGATATGTAATGGCAATGGAGAATAAGATTTATAAGAAAACGATTTAGTGTTTGAGGAAGAAGAAGGCTTTGCATTCATCGAAGTAAACTCTCAATCTTCTATAATAAAAAATACAAGAATCAATTCCAAAACAGCTGACCCCCCCCCCCCCCACCCCAACCCCCCGTCTCTCCAGATTATAATTACTAAGCCTGATTCCAGACGAAGATATCGATTCCGTCTAATAAATAATTATCATAAATCACTCCAGAAGCCCACTTCCGGCACTACCAAATACAATGAAGAGCGAGAGGGGGGGGATAGGGGGGGGGAAGGTAGAGAGCTCTCTCAAAAGCGCGTGAGCTTTCAAGTCTGAAGTCATTGTATATTAAGTTCAACACAAGGCGCCCGTCTCGCAGCTTCAACATTGCAAAAAAAAAAAAAAAAAAAGGGGAGAGAAAAATTGCAAAGAGCCAGAGCGCCACACACACAGCTATTCATAAAAGATCAAAGTGAATGCATAAGCTCCCACGACACTAATTTCACTGCAGTAATGGTACTTTGGTGTAAGTCATTCTCGAAATAGAGAACTAACACTATTAGGGAGTTCCTTGTGTTATTCGTGTGGTTTTTGGCTGGGTGGGGGGGAGTCGGGGG
>NW_020870161.1:123800-133800 GCF_003789085.1 Penaeus vannamei | reverse complement strand
TCTTTTCTTTCTTCTCTCTCTGTTTGTTTTCATTTCTCTCTCTATCTCTTTCCTTCTCCTTCCCCTCTATCTTTCGTTCTCCCTCCTCCATCTCCCCCTCCCCTTCCTCTCAACCTTCCTCCCTCCCTTCCACCCTGTCTCTCTCTCCTTCTCCCTCCCTCCCTCCCTACCCCTCTCTTTCCCTCGTCTCTCTCACTTCTCCCTCGCCTCCTCCTCCCCTCTTCTTTCTCCCTCTCCTTTCCCTCCCCCCTCACTCCTACTTCCAACATTCCCTCCCTTCCCCCTCTTCTTTCCCTCTCTGGTCCCCTCTACCTCTCCCTCCCTCTCCCTTCCTTCCTTCTCTCTCCTCCTCCCCCTCTCTCTTCCTCTCCCTCTCCCCCCTTCGACCATGCTCCCGCTTTCCCTCTCTCCTCCTTCGCGCTCCCTCTCCCGTCCACCCCCTCTCCCTGTCCTTCCCTCTCCCTCCCTCCCTTCTCTACCCTCTCCCATCCCCTCCCTCTCTCTTCCCCTTCCTTCCCTCCCTCTCTCCTTCCTCCCTCTCCCTTTCCCTCCCTCCCTCTTCTCCTCTTACCTCTCCTCCTCTCTCCCCAGTCCCTTCCTTCCCCTCTCTCATGCCTTCCTTCCCTCCTCTCCCTCTCCCTCCCTCCTCCACCCTTCCTCTCCCTCCCTCCCTCCCCCCTCCCTCACCAGCCTTTCTCCTTCTCCCTTCCTTCCCCCCCTCCACGCTCACCAAATCCTTCTCCCTCTCCCTATCCCTCCCTCCTTTCCTTCCCACTTTCTCTCTCCTTCTCCCTCCTTTCTCTCCTTTCTCCTTTCGTAACCCCAGGGGCGCAGGCCAAGGGATAGAACGTCCGTCTGTCTGGAGGCCTTTGGCAACTCCTGCGGGAGAGGAGGATTTTTCTTATTGTTTTTCTTTCGTTTTCCTTTTTTTTCTTTTGTTTTCTCGCTTTTTGTTTTTTGTTTGTTTGTTTGTTCTGTTCTTTTTTTTGTATTGTTGTTGGTTTTTGTTTTTTGTTGTTTTGTTTTCTTCGTCTTGTTTTTTTGTTTTTGTTTTTTTTGTCTTTGTTATCGTTATTGGTTTTCTTTTTCTTGTCTTATATTCGTTTTTGTAATTTTTCTTTTGTTTCTTCTTATCATTATTGGTTTTCTTCTCCTTTTCTTTTTTTCTTATTTTGGGTTTCCTCGGCTTTTCTTTTTCTTTTTTTTCATATTATTGGTTTTATTCGTCTTGTTTATGTTTTTTTTTTTTATTTTTTTTAATCTGTATTCATTTGTTTACTTTTTTACTGCTTTTTATTTTTTATAATCCAAGAAATGGAAAAAAAATTCTTTTGGAAATTTCTTCCCTCAATATATACCTTCCTTTTTAAAAAAAAAACAGTTTTCAGATTTCTCTCTTCCTAAGAAATCTTTTTTTTTTTCTTGTTCTTTAATTTTGCCGAAATGAGATATTTGCATTTCTGTTTAATGTTCTTTTCTTTCTCTCAAGTAATTTGGTTGATAGATATTGTATTTTCTTTATTTTTCTTTTATTGTATTTACTGGAGCCTACTATTTTTTAATGATATGAGCATATTTTGGGCTTCATTTCTCTGTATCATATGCGATAGCTATTAATATATATATGTATTAGTATATACTACTCATCATATAATTAATTATTATTACTTATATATATTAATATTGTGTGTGGTGAAGTAGAAGATAGATAGATGTAGGTGTGGTGTGATAGATATGTGTGTGATAGATAGACTGTGTCGTGTGTGTGTCGTGTTGCTGTGTGTGAGATGATAGTGATTATGTGCTGTTTGGAGTGGATGTGTGTGTGTGTGTGTGATGTGTGTGTGTGTGTTGTGTGGTGTGTGTTGTATGTAACTTCCATTCTTGCACTAAGAAAAAAAAAAAAAAACTTTTCGAAAACTTACTCATTTCTTTATTCCTCTTGTTTTTCGTTTCGTTATCGAGACGCTGATTAAATGTTTATTCCCACAAACATTTCCACTTTATCTTATTCCATTTTCTTAAAAGTACGGAACTGTGGCCACGCTTCCTCAGATACCTTTAATTGCATGTTGAAAGAATATTTACCATTTCTGATATTTTATCTCTTGTTCTTCGTCTCTCATACATAACAGAGATCTGTGTTCGGTAAAGTCTTTCATTTATTCATATTTCCGTGTATAATATTCAAATCTTTATCATCTTGTGTTTGTTCTTCCTTCGTTGCATTTTTCCCTTTTTTTTTAATGCGATGGATTCAGTTTTTTTTTTTCTGAAGCTGGAATAATCTTTGGCTTATGATTATAATGATAGGATCAATTAATTAAGATTTCTTCGTCGCTTTTTTTTTCTTTTCAATTTTATTTTTCTTGTCTTCGGGTTTTCTTCATTTCTTCTTCTATCTTTATTCCTTCTTTCTCTCCTTCCTTCTTTCTTCGTCCTTCTCTTCCTCCATCTTTCTCCTTTCCTTCTTCCTCCTTCTTTTTCTTTCTTATTCCTTCTTATTTCTTCATTCTTCCTCCTTCCTTCTACTCCTCCTTCCTCCTTCTTTTCTTCCTTCCTTCTTCCTGCTCTGCGTCGCTTCTTCCATCTCCTACGTCGACATTTCATTCTTCATTCTCCCTCTCTCTCGCGTTCTCTCTTTCCCCTCTTCTCGTAACTTCTCGTACCTCCCCTTTGACCTTTATTTCCTGTCTTCCAATTCTTATTTATACTTCTTCTCTTCCTTGCTTCTTCTTTTATTACTCTTCTTCTTCCTTCTGGTTTGCCTCCTTCCTATCGTTGTTCTGTCTCTCTCTTTCTTTTGTCTTTTCATACTTTCATCCTTTCTCATTTCTTCCTTTTCTTAATTTTTCTATATAATTCTTCTTCTTGTTTCCTGAATTTTTTTCTTTCTTGTCTATTCCCCTCTTTTATCCAATACCATCTTCCATCCTTCGCTTTATTCTTTCTTATGTAATTTTTTCATCCTTTCTTCTCCCTCTTCTTTTTCTTTCTCTTCTTCCTCATCTCCCATGCTCCTTCATTCCTTCCTCTCCTACCCTTCCTTCTTTCGTTCTTCTTCTCTCATTTCCTCTAATACTCCTTCCCTATCCTATTCCCTCCCAATCTTTACAGACAACGTAATAATAAACTCTATACCTATCCTTTCTTACCCTCTCCCCTTACTCACTACTCACTATCTCATATACCCTCTTCCTTAATATACTCACCTCTACATCATCATCACCATACTGCTCTATACTTACTATTCCTATTCACCTATACCTCTCAATCTCTTCCCTTAAGCATATATACCTCCTCTTATACGCTCTTCCGCTCTCATCCCTTATAATTCCATAAATAGGAATGGTTGTATCTTTTAAAGAAAATTGTGAGTGATGCTGTCTCCCTTATCGCTGTATCCGCGTGGAATGATATTATTTAGAAGATATCTACTCATTAGTCCTCAGAGTGGGTGTCGCCCGATGTAGAGTGGCCTTGGGTTGCCATCAATCTGTCATTCTTTCCCTTNCTTCCTTAATTGATTTTCCATCCTTTCTTCCTCCCTTTCTTTTCTTTCTCATTCTTCCTCATTCTCCCTGCCTCCTTCACATCCTTCCCTCCTCCCTACCTTCCTTCCTTTCTCTTCTTCTTACTCTTTCCCTCCCCTCTTCCGTTCCTTCCCTCCCCACTCTTTCAACAGACAAACAACCTACCCTCTTCTTCCTCTCTCCCTCCCCCCTCTCCCTCTCTCCCTCCCCCTCTTCCCCTCTTCCCCTCTCTCCAACCTCTTCCCCTCCTCCCCTCAACTCATAAATAGGATGAGTTATTCCTTTTAAGAAAATGAGGATGCCGTCTACCCTTCGCCTCTTCCCGTGAGTATCTCCGCCCCGAGTGCCTGGAGTGCGCTGGAGTGCCAACATCCTGCCTTTTCCCCGTTCGTCTTGATGTCGTCGTGGAAACTCGGGGCTGTTGAGGGAAACGTTCGGAGGATAAGCTGGGAAGGAGGGGAGAGGGATGGTAGGAGAGGGGAGGAGATGGGGGGAGAAGGAGAGTGGAGAGGGAAAGGGGAAGGGACGGAGAGGGATGAGAGGAAGGGGGAATAGGGAGAGGGAAAGGGGAGAGGGAAGGGGAGGAGAGGGAAGGAGGGGAAGCGAAGGGAATGGCGAAGGAGGAATGGGGAAAGGAGAGGAAGAGGGAATGGAGGGGGGGTGAGGGGAGGGGAGGAGAGAGGGGAGGGGAGGAGGAGGGGGGAGAAGAGGAGAGGAGGGGAGGGAAGATGGGAAAGGAAGGGGAAGGGAGGGGGAGAGGGAAGGGGAGGGAGAGGGGACGGGAAGCGAGGGAAGGAGGAAGGGGAGAGAGAGAGGAGGAAGGAGAGGGATGGAGGAAGGGAGAGGGAAGGGAGGGGAAAAGGAGAGGGAGGGGAGGAAAGGGAATAGGAGCGGAAAGGAGAGGGAGGGAGGAGGGGAAAAGGAGAGGAAGGGGAGGATAGGGAAAGGAGAAGGAGGGGAGAGGAAGGGGAAAAGGAGAGGGAGGAGAGGAGGGAGGTGGAATTTGTGGGAGGGAAGGAAGGAAGAAGGGAATGGAGTTGGAACAGAGGCAGGGGAAGGCGGGCGGGCTTACCGTGCTCGCTGTGATTTTCTTATGCTCAGTGTGTGTATGAATCTAATAGTGCATGTGCATTCATCAACCCATATTGCTGTAAGTGTGTGTGTGTGTGTGATGTGTGTGTGTGTGTGTGTGTGTGTGTGTGTGTGTGTGTGTGTATGAATGTGTGTGTGTGTGTGTGTGTGTGTGTTGTGTGTGTCTGTGTGTGTGTGTGTGAATCTACATTGTAATACATTTATACATCCATATCATAGACATTTGTGTGTGTGGCGTGGTTTGTGTGTGTGTGTGTGTGTGAATCTCATGTGCGTACATTCATTACATCCATTCATAGGCATTTGTGTGTGTGTTCGTGTGTGTGAATTTGTTTGTGTGTGCGTGTGTGTGTATGTTAAGTATGTGTGTTGTCTTGTGTATATGTGTGTGTGTGTATTTGTGTGTGCGTCAACCTACCCACCATTCTATCTCATCGGTATTATTTCTGTCTCTGCTTATCTCGTGTCCTTCTTCAAGCGAGCCAATCAACGCTCGTCAAGGCAGTGGGTGGAATCCAGTGGGTGGAATCCAGTGGGTGGAATCCAGTGGGTGGAATCCAGTGGGTGGAATCCAGTGGGTGTGAATCCAGTGTGGGTGGAATCAGTGGGTGGAATCCAGTGGAGTGAACCATGTGGGTGGAATACCATGTGGAAGTTAGGGATCCGGCAGCTGTTAAGCCGGTAAGGTCAAAGGTCGTTTCTTGCTTGCAACTCAAAACTCCGGTTCTCTCGTAATGCGTTCACGTCTGTACGCATGTGTTTGTTTATATGTATGTATGTATTTATCTATCATTTTGTGGCTATATATATCGATCCGTCTATCTACCTAGCTGCCTATATTATCTATCTATCTATCTATATATACTTACCTGCGTTTCTTATACCATACATCTATCTAGATTGTTACTAGCTGGTCCTTAATTCGGTCGAAATGATATAATATCACATTACAACATAAGGCCACATACTAATGAACCCACCCATCGCATTATGCATACGCCCATAAGCTCCTCCAAAGCATGAACACTATCCCACTTTTACACACGACACACAACACACTGCGGTGGAATTTCAATGAGAACAAGTTGCAACATGAAACAAAACGAAGGTAAGAGCAAGAGATAGCCACAGCTGAATAGCTGAAGCTTTTTCGCTAATGCTTTCGTGCAGGGCAACATGGTGATCCTGACGAAGCACACCACACAACACTACGACTAACATCAACACACACAACACCACACACACACACACACACACACACACACACACACACAGCACACTACACACACATTCACACAGAGCACACCACACACACAACACACACCACATACACCAACGACTACCACTACAAACACAACATCCTATTCAATCCTTACAAACAATTCATAGACAGATACACACACTGCCTAACCATAACAGACACACACACATCTATCACTCCTTCCTCTCTTTCACCCCCACACAGACTGCCCTAATTTATAGGCCACCATGGTTATAACAGCACCAACTGTGACTACAAACCTACGAATTCACACACTGTATTCTCCCCCCTCATCCAACATCACAACTAGACACTAACTTACACACACTCCCTACCAACTGTCACACACACAAACCTCACCATCTCTATCACTCCCATCCTACCATCACACTTTCAAATGTACAGTTACGCTCACCATCGAGACAGGGCACCACACACTGCAACCCACAATCGCAACCCTACCCACAATAGGCACAACACTACTCCTTTTAACACACGTTAGACACTAAACACAACCGCACAAATCTCTACACCTATCACACACACTTCCCAATTACACCTCCCACAAGCAAGTACACACACGTCACATATCACGTACTTCCCCTCCAGACATTAGCGTCCAACTTTACTACCCCTCTCCACCCTACATTCGCACATATTATTTATGTATCACACAAACTCCTCACAATCCTCTAACTCCCACAACTCACAACTTACACACTGCCAACATATACCACGTCTATAGACAAGCATACGGATTTAACACACATCACACGACTTCCCCACATGGTCCCAACTATACAACCTGCACACGCCACATCACTCCACTCCCCGCCCCCCACACACTCACTCCCCCATCACACTCCTTAGACTTCATCCCCTCACACACGCACAACACAACACACATTCCAACCCCCCCCGACCACACACAACACACTCCACTCCGCTTATTTGAACGCACACACACACTAAACCTCAGAGAGCAATTCGCTTAAGCCTCTTTTGGTAATTACGCTCTGACCCCCACCACACACACACTCCCAACTTTACACACGCACACACAAACCCACAATTCAACCCCACTATCAAGCACACACTCCCCCCCCCCCCACACACACACAACTCACACTTACACACGCACAAACACAAAACCCAACAATCCAACCCCACCCACAAGCACACACACACCCAACTTACGCACGCACCAAACACAAACCACAATCCAACCCCCACCACAAGCACAACACACACTCCCAACTTACACAACGCACAAACACAAACCCACAATCCTACCCCCCCCCACACACACACCCACTCCTCCCCCCCCCCCCCACACACACCAACCCACCACACGCACACACACAAACACACCTCCCCCCCCCCACACACACACACTCCCAACTTACACCCCCCCACCACACGCACAAACACAAACCACATCCTACCCCCAACACCCACTCCACCACAGCGCACAACACACAAACCCACAATCCAACCCCCCCACATTCCCCCACGCACAGCACACACACAAAACCCACAATCCAACCCCCCCCCCCACACACACACACTCCCAACTTACACACCCCCCCTCCCCCACCACACGCACCAACACAAACCACACAATCCAACCCACACACAATCACACACTCCACAACGCACACACAAACCCACAATCCTAACCCCCCCCCCACACACCACCCACTCCCACACTTACCCCACCACCACACCACACACACAAACCCACAATCCAACCCCCCCCCCCCACAAGACACACACCCCCCACAACAACACTCCCAACTTACACACTCCCACCACACGCACACACACACACACACACATACACACACACACACAATACACACACATTCACCCCCCCCCCCACACACACACACTCCCAACTTACACACTCCCACCACAACGCACAAACACAAACCCACAATCCAACCCCCACACACACACTCCCACCACAACGCACACACACAAACCCACAATCCACCCCCTCCCCCACACACACACTCCCAACTTACACCCCCCCCACCACACGCACAAACACAAACCCACAACCCACCCCACAACCACACAATTACACCCCTTCCCCCACCACACGCACAAACACACAACCAAACCCCACATCCCAACCCCCACCCCCACCACACGCACAACCCACACCCCACCCAATTCACCCAAGCCTTCCCACCACACGCACAAACACAAACGCCAATCAATCCCCACACACACTCACACACCCAAATTACACACCCCTTCCCCCACCACACGCCACAAACACAAACCCCACAATCCAACCCCACCCACACCACACAACCCCCAAATACACCCCTTCCCCCACACGCACGCACAAACACAAACCCACAATCCAACCCACCCACACACACACACTCACCATGTTTCTGTGCCCAGTCGATGATGGAAGAGAAACCGGCCGTATACGAAGATTTGCAGTCCTCGAACTTGCCGGTGCTGTCAAGGCCCACGGTGTTGACATTCGCCTTGACACCACACATGAGGGCGGTGGCACAGGCCGAGGAACCCCCAACTTGGGCGTCGATGTTGTAGGTCTGGAAGGAGATCGACGTCGAGTGTGAAAGGTGGTTTATGTTCGTTGAAGGAATGTGTCGAAAATGTTTTGATTTTTTTATTATTATTATTATTATTTTAAATGAAAATGGGTATAAAGTTGAAAGTATGGGTGTATATGCATATATATACACGCACGCACGCACACACGCACACGCACACACACACACACGCACACACACACACACACACGCACGCACGCACCACACACACACACACGCACACGCACGCACACACACACACACACACACACACCACACACACGCACACACACACACCACACACACACACACACACACACACACACACACACAATTTGAAAGAAGTAATCTATTTTATGAAAAAAATGTATATGAAAAATGTACTAAATGTGAAAAATATGTATTCAGTTGAAATATTAGTAATGGCTATCATTAACAGCTAAAAAAAAAAAAAAAAAAAAAAAAAAAAAAAATGCTTTATAGATATAGAAATATTCCTAATTACAGTTTAAAAGATTATAAAAAGTGAAATGAGATTCATCGTAAATGAAAAATGATTCATGCAAGAAGAAAAATGTATCTTCAATATAATCACAAAAGGTTATAATAAAGAAAAATAATATTTCTCGTACATGTAAATCATTAATACATAATAAAATACTTATCATATCTAAAAAAAACACCCATTCTAAAAAATAGCCATTATGAAAAACAAAATAATGATATACTATTTCTCGTACATGAACATCATTAATATATAACAAAAACTCAATATCTATAAAAAAATGAACATCATTAATATAAATAATAAAATATAAAAAAAAAAAAAAAACATTCTAAAAAATAGCCATTATGAAAAACAAAATACTGATAATCTCTAACACATCAATTTTACAACCACAAAATCCATCACATACACAACATGAATAGGAATCCACAGCTAATTGGTTCAAAAAAACGAATCCACAAAAAAGGGTAGAGGGGGGGGGGAGGGAGGGGAGGAAGGAGGGAGAAAAGAGGGGGAAGGGGGGGAGAGGGATGGAGGAGGTGGGGGGAAGGGAGGGAGAAGGAGGAGGGAGGAAAGGGAGAGAGAGGAGAAGGAGGGGGAGAGAGGGAGGAGGGAGGAGGAGGGAGGGAGGAAAGAGGGGGAGGAAAAAAGGGAGGGGGAGAAAGAGGGAGGAGAGAGGAAGGGAGGAAGAAGAAAAGGGGGAGGAGAAAGGAGGAAGAGGGAAGAGGAGGAAAGGGGAAGAGAGAGGAGAAGGAGGGGAAAGAGGAAGAGGGAGGAGGAAAGAGGAGGGAGGAATGAGAGGAGGGAGAAAGAAGGAGGAGTGAGGAGAGTGAGCTGGCGTAGAAGGATATAGATAGATAGGGTAATAGATAGGAATAGAGATAGATAAATATATAGTTTAGAAAAAGAGATTGATTGATACGTACACAGACAAACCGATAGGGAGATAGATGGATAGACAGATAAATAGACAGGAACGAAGAGAAAGATAGATAGACATAGATAAACAGAAAGACAGACAGATAGATAG
>NW_020870161.1:111300-116300 GCF_003789085.1 Penaeus vannamei | reverse complement strand
ACACACACACACACACACACACACACACACACACACACACACACACACACATATATATATTTATAGATAGATAGATAGTACATACAGATGTGTGTGTGTATGTTTGTATGTATGTATATGTGTATATGTCAGGGTTCGTGCACTTCTTTGGTATCAAAATTCCCTGACTTTCCAGAGAGGGTTTGTGACTTCACACATACACACACACACACACACACACACACACACACACACACACACACACACATACATACATACATACATACATACACACACACACACACACACACACACCACACACACACACACACACACACACACACACACACACACACACACACACACACAAACACACACATATATACATATAGATAGATAGATAGATAGGTAGGTAGATAGATAGATAGATAGATAGATAGATATATAGATAGATAGATAGATAGATAGATAGATAGATAGATAGATAGATAGATAGATAGATAGATAGATTAGATAGATTGATAGATATGTATATACATAAATATGTCTAGACACACACACATATATATGTGTGTGTGCATGCATGTATGTATGTGTGTGGGCGCGCCCGTTATGTGTGCACGCGCGTGGGTATGTGTACGTAAAGGTGCGTAGGCGTATGCACATAGACAGATGGCTCCGGGCCCAAGATTCAAAATGATTGACATGCGAGCCTTTCCAGTGAACAGAATCCGAGGCAGCGAGTTCAGCGGAACAGCCAGCGGCAACGACCTGTGTTATTTACAGCTGCAAAATATTTTACTCCCTTTCAATGGGAAGAGTCTGAAAACTAACAATAAACATCATATATATACTCTGTAATAATGTAAACAGCGATAAGCATGTTAGACTACCAATGCGATGTTTGCGTGGAAGATGAAATGCCTGGAGCGGGAGAGAAATTAAATCTGCACTGTCGGTATTCTCTCTCTCCCTCGTTCTCGTTCTTTCGTTCTCTCGTTCTCTTTTCGTTCTCTCTCGTTATCTCTCTCTCTCCTTCTCTCTCTCTCTCTCTCTCTTTCGTTCTTTCGGCTCTCTCTCGTTCTATCTCTCTCTCGTTCTATCTCTCTCTCTCTGTTCTCTCTCTCTCGTTCTCTCTCTCTTCTCTCTGACTCTCTCTCTCTCTCGTTCTCTCTCTTTCTCTCTGTCTGTCCTCTCTCTCTCTCTCTCTCTCTCTCTCTCTCTCTCTCTCTTCTCTCTCTCTCTCTCTCTCTCTCTCTCTCTCTCTCTCTCTCGTTCTCTCTCGCTCAGCTCCTCTCTCTCTCTTCTCTCTCTCTCTCTCTTCTCTCTCTCTCTCTCTCTCTCTCTCTCTCTCTCTCTCTCTCTCTCTCTCTCTCTCGTTCTCTCTCTCTCTCTTCTCTCTCTCTCTCGTTCTCTCTCTCTGTCTCGTTCTCTCTCTCTCTCTCGTTCTCTCTTGCTCTCTCTCGTTCTCCTCACTCACTCTCTCTCTCTCCTCTCTCTCTCTCTCTCTCTCTCTCTCTCTCTCTCTCTCTCTCTCTCTCTCTCTCTCTCTCTCTCTCTCTCCTCTCTCCCCCCTCTCTCTCTCTCTCTCTCTCTCTCTCTCTCTCTCTCTCTCTCTCTCTCTCTCTCTCTCTCTCTCTCTCTCTCTCTCTCTCTCTCTCTCTCTCTCTTTTTTCCGTTTCTTATCTCTATTGACGTATGAAGTCAGTCGTGAATCGTGATTTCTGAAATAGGAAATCGGATGTGAGTTGTGTGTGTTTTATTGTGTTTGTCTGTGTGTTTTGTATTTTTATGTCGTATGTGTGTTGTGTGTGTGTGTTTCTGTTAGTGTGTTTGTATATTGTGTATGTGTTTTGTGTGTGTGTGTTTGTATGTGTGTTGTTTCGTATGTGTGTTTGTTTGTGTGTGTGTTCGTTTCTGTATGTGTGTTGTATGTGTGTGTGTGTGTTTCTGTATGTGTGTGTTGTGTGTGTGTTTCGTATTGTGTTTGTGTGTGTGTGTTTCTGTATGTGTGTTTGTGTGTGTGTGTTTCTGTATGTGTGTTGTGTGTTTCGTGTGTGTTTTGTGTGTGTGTTTCTGTATTGTGTGTGTTGTGTGCTGTGTGTGTTTCTGTATGTGTGTTTGTGTGTGTTTTTGTATGTTATTGTTGTGTGTGTTTCTGTAGTGTGTTGTGTGTGTTGTGTGTTTCTGTACGTGTGTTTGTGTGTGTGCGTGTTTGTTCTGTGTGTTTCTGTATGTGTGTTTCTGTACGTGTGTGTGGTTTCTGTATGTGTTGTTAGTGCTGTGTTTTCTGTATATGTTTTGTGTGTGTGTTTCTGTAGTGTGTGTGTTGTGTGTGTGTGTTATGCGTTTGCGTTTACTTGCTTGCGTGTGGGTGTGTTTATGTGTACACGCGCAGTGAGAGTATCTACTTGTGGATGTAAATATTTGTAGAAGTGTAAACACGCGTTCCTGCATTCATCTGTTTGTGATTTTCCCAAAAGAATATCATTCACACTTTTGGCGCGTCGACTCACCCTAGATTAGAACCATTTTCTTTTGCGCGCCAAATTCAAATTTAAACAACCGAAAAAAAATCAGCTTGTGTGTAACCGTCCCTTAAAAGGAAAAGTAGTCAGTATTTTCAAAATTGGGGAAAAGGCAACTCAAATACTTCCGCTTCTCTGCTCTTTGCGCTTTCTCGACTTCTGTTTTTTGAGGGAAAGGGGAGGGTTGGGGGGAGGGGAGGCGGATTCGATCCCTTTTGCTGGCTAGTTAGGAAAATTTTAGGGGGCGGGGGGAGTCGATCTCTTTTTGGCTAGTTAGGATTCTTTTTTAGGGATTGCATGCAGCGAAAAGATCTTTTTTTTTTTTTAAAATTAATTTTATCTTTTCAAATATTACATTAGAGCGAAATTTTTATATTATCAAATGACGTTAATAATCATGTATGGATATTAGTAACGTTCATCAATCAATAAACAATGCTATAAATGAGCTTAATTTGATTATCATCTTTATCACCATGCTATCACTATCCCAGATTTTTTTTAAGCAACTCTTTATAATAATAATAATCATGTCAGATAATTAATTCTTCCTGTACTTCTCTTTATTCTTATTATTTTTATAACTACTTTTCATTATCATCACCATCAATTTTGTCTTATCATCGTTGTAATTGTTGAAACAGCGTACATCACTTATTATTACATATACTGAATATCATGTTAGGATTATGCTGTTATTGTTCTAACTATTATTATTATTATATACTACTATTATTTTATTATATTAATTACTGTTATTATTATTATATTATTATTTATAAATTAAAAATTGTTATTATTGTTATAATTATTATTTATCATTAACCTATTATGATTATGTTATTGTTATTATTATTATTATTATTTACTATTATTATTAAATATTAATTATCATTAATATTATTCATTATTTTCATTATCATCATTTTCATTTATCACCATTATTGTTATCGTTATTATTATCAATTATTATTAATTTACTTTATATTATTATCGTATTATTTATTGTTACTATTATTATTATTTATTATTAATCAATATCATTGTTACTATTATTATTATCATTATTCATTATATTATCATCATTATCATTATTTTTTCTATTGATAATTACTATTATATTATCATTATCATTATCATTATCATCATTCGTATTACCATATTTAAAGCAATATACTAACAGTAGTAGTAATAGTAGTATAATGATAATAATAATGATGAAAAAATAATAATGATAATGATAATAATAATAATAATAATAATAAATAATAATAATAATAATAATAAAATATGACAGAATGATGATAATAATAAAATAGACACCCCATACAGAGACTAAAGTTATTGGAATGAGGAACAACAGTAATCATCATTAAGAGAATCACAGAAAACGGGAAACTCGCCAAAAACTCGATTCCCGTTTTCTTTTCCGGTTCGCCATTTCAGTCTCGTCTCTTTGGGCGCTTGCAGATCTAGTCCTTCCTCTCTCTCTCTCTCTCTCCCTCTCTCATGTTTTTTTGCAGACCCTTTTACTAGCTCGTTCAAAACCGGTAACACACACATTTCTTCTGGAATCTTCTGCTGCGATCAACAACTTTCTTCTCTTTCCTTTGCGAACTTTTAACTTACTTTTTTTTTTTTTAACTTCCCTACCCTCTCCTTTTGCAAACCTGAGCCGTCCCCCCCCCTATCCACTCCAGCCTCCCCTGTGCTTCACTTACTACTCCTACTCCTCCTTCTCCTCCTCCTGTTCTTCCTTCTTTTGCTTGCTTTTGCCTGCCCCTCATTTTCTGTCCCTCCTCTCTCCTTCCTTCTCTTTTCTCTTTTCCTCCTCCTCCTTCTCCTTTTCTCATCCTCTTCTCCTCCTTCTCTTCTCTTTCTCCTCCCCTTTCCCCTCCTCCTCCTCCTCCTCCTTCTCTTTCTCCTCCTCTTCTTCCTCCTCCTCCTTCTTTTCTTCTCTTCCTTCCCCCTCCTCCTCTCTCTTCTTCTCTTCTCTCCTCTCTTCCTCTCCTCCTCCTTCCTTCTCTTTCTCTCCCCTCCTTTCTTCTTCCTCCTCCTTTCTTCTCCTCCCCTTCCCCTCTCCTCCTCTTCCTCCTTTTCTCCTCCTCCTCTTCTTCCTCCTCCTCCTTCTCTTCTTCCCCCCCCCCCCCCCAGGAATCAGTAATAGAAATTGCCGGAAAAGATTGGTCTGTTTACTTCTCTTTTCTCTTCTTTGCTTCTCTTCTTCCTTTCTATCTCTTTCTTCCGCCACTTTTCCCTCTTCCTTCTTTCATCTTCTTCCTCTTTTTTTTTTTCTCCTCCTTTTTCTTTCTCTCTTCCTTCCATCTTTCTCCTACCTTATTCCTATTTTTCTTTCATTCTTCTTTTCCTTCCTTCCTTCCTTTTTATATTTCCTCCTTATTCCCTTTATTCTTCTTCGTACTTCCATCCTACTGTCTTCTTGCACCTTCTTCCTTATTTGTCTTTTGTTGTTGTTTTGCTTTCTTCTTCTTT
>NW_020870161.1:95000-100000 GCF_003789085.1 Penaeus vannamei | reverse complement strand
CCCTTGACCCTGGCCCCTCCCCTCACCTCCGCCCTCACTCTTCCACCTCACAACCCTTGACCCTGGCCCCTCCCCTCCCCTCTCCTTGACCCTGGCCCCTCCCCTCCACCTCCGCCCTCATCTTCCACCCTCAACCCTTGACCCTGGCCCCCCCTCCACCCTCCGCCCTCACTCTTCCACCCTCAACCTTTTGACCCTGGCCCTCCCCCTCGCCCTCAACCCTTGACCCTGGCCCTCCCCCTCCACCCTCCGCCCTCACTCTTCCACCCTCAACCTTGGACCCTGGCCCTCCCCTGGTCACCTACCCTTGACCCTGGCCCTCCCCTCCACCCTCGCCCCTCACTCCCACCTCAACCCTTGACCCTGGCCCCCCCCTCCACTCCGCCCTCACTCTTCCACCCTCAACCCTGACCCTGGCCCTCCCCCTCCACCCTAATCCTTGACCCTGGCCCTCCCCTCCACGACCCTCCGCCTCACTCTTCCACCCTCAACCCTCTGACCCTGGCCCTCCCCCTCACCTCTCAACCTTGACCCTGGCTCCTCCCCCTCCACCCTCACGCTCACTCTTCCACCCTCAACCTGTGACACCTGCCCCCCCTCCCACCCTCCGCCCTCACTCTTCACCCTCAACCCTTGACCCTGGCCCCTTCCACCCTCCACCCTCACCTTCCCCCCCCTCCACCTCGCCTTCTTCCACGCCTCAACCCTTGACCCTGGCCCCTCCCCCTCCACCCTCAATCCTTGACCCTGGCCCTCCCCTCCACCCGTCCGCCCTCACTCCTTCCACCCTCAAACCCTTACCCTGGCCCCCCCTCCACCCTCCCCTCACTCTTCCACCCTCAACCCTTGACCCTGGCCCCTCCCCCTCTTGCTCACCCTCAACCTTGACCCTGGCCCCCCCTCCACCTCCGCCTCACTCTTCCACCCTCACTCCCCTCCACCCAACCCGCCCTCATCTTCACCTCAACCCTTGGACCCTGCCCCCCCTTCCACCTCGCCTCACTCTTCCACCCTGCAACCCTTGACCCTCTCCCCTCCACCCTCCGCCCTCCCTCCACCCTCAAACCCACCTCACCCTTGACCCTGGCCCCTCCCCTCCACCCTCCTGCCCTACTCCTCACTCTTCCACCCTCAACCCTTGACCCTGGGCCCCCCTCACCCTGACCCACCCTCCGCCCTCACTCCTTCCACCCTCAACCCTTTGACCCTCGGCCCCTCCCCTCACCCTCCCCTCACTCTTCCACCTCAACCTTGACCCTGGCCCCTCCCCTCCCTCCCTTGGACCCGCTCCCCCTCCACCCTTTGGCTCACTCTTCCACCCTCAACCCTTGACCCTGCTCCCTCTACCCTCCACCCTCCGCCCTTCACTCTTCCACCCTCAACCCTTGACCCTGGCCCCTCCCCCCTCCCCCTCCACCCTCAACCCTTGACCCTGGCCCTCCCCTCCACTACGCCTCACCTTCACCCTCAACCTTGACCGGCCCCTCCCCCTCCTACCCCGCCCCTCACCCTCCAACCCTCAACCCTGACCCTGGCCCTCCCTCCACCCTAACCCTTGACCCTGGCCCCTCCCCCTCACCCTCCGCCTCACTCTTCCAACCCGGCCCTCCCCTCCACCCTTGACCCTGGCCCTCCCCCTCCACCCTTAACCCTTGACCCTGGCCCTCCCCTTCCCCTCCGCCCCTCACTCCACCTCTGAACCGCTTGACCTGGCCCCTCCTCCACCCTCCCCTTGACCCTGGCCCCTCCCCTCCACCCTCCGCCTCACTCCTTCACCCTCAACCCTTGACCCTGCCCCCGCTCCGCCTCCTCTTCCACCTCAACCTGACCCTGGCCCTCCCCTCCACCCTCAACTCCTTGACCCTGCCCCCCCCCTCCACCCTCCGGCCTCACTCTCACCTCAACCTTGACCTTGGCCCCTCCCTCACTCCTCATCCCTTGACCCTGGCCTCCTCCCCTCTCCACCTCCGCCCTCACTCTTCCTCCACCCTCAACCCTTGACCCTGGCCCCCCCCTCCACCCTCCGCCCATCACTCTTCCACCCTCAACCCTTGAACCTGGCCCCTCCCTCCCCCTCACCCCCCACCGGCCTCCCCTCCACCTCCGCCCTCACTCTTCCACCCTCACCCTTTGGACCCTGGCCTGCCCCCTCCACCCTCAACCCTTGACCCTGGCCCTCCCCCTCCCCCTCCGCCTCACTCTTCACCTAACCCTTGACCCTGGCACCCCCCCCTCCACCTCCGGCTCCCTCTTCCACCCTCAAACCCTTGCCCTGGCCCTCCCCCTCCACCCTCACCCTTGACCTGCCCGCCCCCCCTCGCACCCTCCTCGCCCTCACTCTCACCCTCATACCCTTGACCCTGGCCCCTCCCCCTCCACCCTCATACCTGACCCTGGCCCCTCCCTCACCCTTGCCCTCATCTTCCACCTCAACCCTTGAAACCTGGCCCCCCCCTCCACGCCTCACTCTTCACCTCAACCCTTGCTGGCCCCTCTCCCCTCCACCCTCACCTTGACCCCTGGCCCTCCCCTCCACCCCCGCCCTCACTCTTCACCGCTCAACCTTGACCCTGCCCCCTCCACCTTTTGCCTCACTTCTTCCACCCTCAACCCTTGACCCTGGCCTCCCCCTCACACACTCACCCTTGACCCTGGCCCTCCCTCTCCACCTCCGCCCTCATCTTCCACCTCAACCTTTGTACCCTGGCCCCTCCCCCTCCATCCTCCGCACTCACTCTTTCACCTCAAGCCCTTGACCCTGGCCCCCTCCCCCTCACTTTTGGCCCTGACTCTTCCACTCAACTTAGACCTGGCCCATCCCCTCCACTCCGCCCTCACTCTTCACCCTTTCAACCCATTGGACCCGGCCCCTCCCTCCCCCTCAACCCTCACCTTTTCCCCTCACCATTGACCTGGCCCCTGCCCCTCCACCCTCCGCCTCACTCTTCCACCCTATCACCCCTTGCCCTGGGCCCTCCCCCTCCACCCTCCGCCCTCACTCTTCCACGCCTCACCCTTTACCTGGCCCGACCCCTCCTACTCGCCTGACTCTTCACCCTCAACCCTTGACCTGGCCCTCCCCCTCCACACCTCCGCCCTCCAACGTCTTCCACCTCAACCCTTGACCCTGGCCCCTCCCCCACCCCCGCCTCACTCTTCCACCCTCAACCCTTGACCCTGGCCCCTCCCCCTCCACCCTCAACCCTTGACCCTGGCCCCCCCCTCCACCCTCACGCCTCACTCTTCCACCCTCAACCTTGACCTGGCCCCTCCCCCTCCACCTCAAACCCTTGACCTGGCCCCTCCCCCTCACCTCTCGCCCTCACTCTTCCACACCATGTCAAACTTGAACCCTGGCCCTCCCCTCCACCCTCAACCCTCGACCTGGCCCTCCGCCTCCCACCCTCCCTCTTCCCACCTAACCCTTGGACCCTGGCCCTCCCCCTCCACCCTCTCGGCCTCACTCTTCACCTCAACCCTTGCACCTGGCCCTCCCCCTCACCCCCGCCCTCACTCTTCCCACCTCAACTCTTGACCTGGCCCCCCCTCCACGCCTCAACCCTTGACCCTGGCCCTCCCTCACCCACCTTGACCCCTGGCCCCTCCCTCCACCCTCACTCTTCCACCCTCAACCCTTTGACCTGGCCTCCCTCCACCCTCAACGCCTTGACCCTGGCCCCTCCCCCTGCCGACTCCTGTCACCGCCTCACTCTTCCGACGACGAACACCTGTAGACCTGCCTCCCCTCCACCCTCAACGCTTTGACCCTGGCCCCCTCCCGCACTCCACCCTCCGCCCTCACTTATTCCACCCTCAAACCCTTGACCCTGGCACTCCCCCTCCAACCCGCCCTACTCTTCCCCCTCAACCCTTTGACCTGCCCCCTCGCCTTCGCCTCACTCTTCCACCCTACACCTTGACCCTGGCCCCTCCCCTCGCACCTCCCTGGCCCCTCCCCCTCCACCCTCCGCCCTCACTCTTCCACCCTCAACCTTGACCCTGCCCCCTTCCCCCTCCCCTCTTCCACCCTCAACCTTGACCCTGGCCCCTCCCCTCCACCCTCCGCCTCCACTCTTCCACCTCAACCCCCTTGGACCTGGCCCTCCCCCTCCACCCTCCGCCCTCACTCTTCACCCTCAACCCTTGACCCTCCAGGGCTCCAACCCTTAGACCCTGGCCCCCCTCCACCCCTCACTCTTCCACCTCACTTGACCTGGCCCCCCCTCCCACCCTCACCCTCAACCCTCAACCCTTGAGACCCCTGGCCTCCCCCTCCACCCTCCGCCTCACTCTTCCACCCTCAACCCTCGACCCTGGCCCCTCCCCTCCACCCTCAACCTTGACCCTGGCCCCTCCCCCTCCCCCTCAGGGGGAGGGGCCAGGGTCAAGGGTAGAGGGTTGAGGGTGGAGGGGGAGGGGCCAGGGTCAAGGTTGAGGGTGAGAGGTGGAGGGGGAGGGGCCAGGGTCAAGGGTTGAGGGTGGAGGGGGAGGGGCAGGGTCAAGGGTTGAGGTGGAGGGGAGGGGCCAGGGTCAAGGGTTGAGGGTGGAAGAGTGAGGGCGGAGGGTGGAGGGGGGCCAGGGTCAAGGGTTGAGGGTGGAAGAGTGAGGGCGGAGGGTGGAGGGGGAGGGCCAGGGTCAAGGGTTGAGGGTGGAGGGAGGGGCCAGGGTCAGGGTGAGGGTGGAAGAGTGAGGGTGGGGTGGAGGGGGAGGGGCCAGGGTCAAGGGACCTCCTCGCCGCCAGCCGTCGACATCCGCCCGCGGGCCGCCCTGCGCCCGTTACCCCTCGCCGGCAACTCGCGCCAGGTACAAAAGGCGGTCATTAGGAGTATTGGTAAAGGGAAACAAAACATACAGTTGGAAACTCGAAGTGACATGTTACCGATAGAGCGTTATTATAAGGACTTTATCTCTCCTTCCAGTTGCTCTTGTGGTACGGGGGGTACAGCTGCGTCGCCTTTGCGCCCTCCAGGGCCAGGCCCTAGCCTCCGCTGCGCCGCCTC
>NW_020870161.1:87500-90000 GCF_003789085.1 Penaeus vannamei | reverse complement strand
GTCTCATTAGTAAATAAGAATTAAGAAAAAGCATTGATTGCCAAAATGGATACTCTAATAGTTTCTCCAATATTTTTTTTTATGAAAAACTGATGATATTTTAACAGTTTGTTATTTCAGTAATTTTTCTTTTTCATCAGGTCAGTACCTATTGCAGTGAAGAGTGCACCAAGGCCCTTCATTTTTTTTGTATTAAAGACTTTCAGATAACAGAGAGGAGCTCAACTCCCTTAACCCTTTGCCCCTGGAAGATCTGTACAGTAGTTCACATCATGGCTGATGTGGTCATGATGCCATGTATTTTCCAGTATGGCCAAGGTGATTGCAACTGTAGAATTCGGTCATTCATGTCATGCTACTTTGGTGCATGCATTACATATTATGCTATTCTTTTTATGATATCCTCATGCCTACACGTCACATTCCTAGGGGCATTGACTGAGGGAGAGCAGGACATGTAATACCTTGATTGGCAATTGTTTTGTGTAAAAGTGGGATATATAGCTCATGAACTTTTCACCTGCTATTCCTGGAAGATGTCACCCACCAAGAAATTGCAATCTCTAAGTGCTGCTGTAAACCTGTAAGTAATCTTCACTCTAGGTTACATGACCAGTCTCCTCATGTCAGCAATTCATGTTGTCATATGATGCTCAGCCAGTGTGAATGTCTTGAAGTAAGACACACAAAAGGGAAGCCATAGGAATAACAGCCATGTATATAATTGCTTTCAGTCCCTTGGGTTGTAAGAATAAGATTTGCAAAAATGGAAAAAAATCTTGTTTTTATCCCACAATAAAATGGAACTGGACTCTTAAAATTACATAATCAGCTACTACAGGTTCAATTTAGGAACTAGAATTGATATAATGCATCTCTGGATATGCAAAAACGAAAAAATCTTGTTTTGGATACAAGTAATGCAAAAAGAAATGATATCTCATTGCTGATGTGGCATGGCACGTGCAACACACCAGTTGAATTGAAAATAGGTCCAGGAGGCAAACCCAAGTGAACATGTGTACTCCCCTGAGTGGACACCAAGTGCATCCTAAATTATTCTGGAGGCAATGAGTTACACTCTTATACCTTAAAAATGATAAAAGACACAAACTCATGATTCTAGTGCAAATTCATTGTTAGTGTTGCCAAATTTCAGGCACTGGTCAACCAAAGGGACTGTGAGGAATTGGAAATAAGTCATGTCAGGGTGTCCTCTCCCACAAGTTTTGTATATTTATACCTGGTATTCTTAGCCTTCCCCTTACTTTTTCTTAATTCCATCTCATTTTGTTTCCATGCCATACTTCTGAGGTTGATCACCCAAATCCAACTGCTGTTTTCCTATGAGTTGTTTTTCATGCCTCAGTACCACTTGTGGTTTTAAGCAGATGTAAACATTTTTATTCCTGTATCAGTTGCATTTCTCTTGAATTCTCATGGATATCACATATTATACTTCAGCAGGTAGCATTACTATCACCAAAATCTAGAAAGAGTTCCATAGAAAATGGGTTCTGGTATCTCTGGGAAGATGAGAAAAAGACTAGTAGATTGAATTTGTTCTGTATAGTTACCAACAATGTGTTATAATATTTTAAGTTGAACATGTGGAAACCATTCTTTCTGATTGCTAGATTCGTATGTATTAAGTCTTGTTTCTTTTTTTTAATAGAAAAAACAATGGAAATTCAAAAGACAGAGCCAGCTGTTATACCCCAACATGTTGAAGCAAAGCCACATGTTGAACACCCAAAAGGAGTCAAGCAATACAATTTCTTCATTACATCCAGTGATAAACATATAAAAGGTTAGTCTTATTTGAATTATGAATAGGTATGATGTAAGACTTTGATTGTCTTTTAAAACATGTATTAAGGGGACCGTTCCAGAAAATGACCACCTTTCCCTACTCATTTCATCTTAAGAAAAATTGTTTGGAGATAACTCATTATTCTTTTAGCATAGTAGAGAGTGTAGAATTCAAGAACATACCGAAGTCATTGAATTTTTCCCATGCTTCACACTGGTGGTGGGGGGGGGGTCACTGGGTGTTTTTAATTTTTGAGGAGGATCATATGTTCGTAAACACACACATAAAGATAAAGAAAATTAATCATCCATATTTAATTGGCCTACATCGACTTTTATATCTAAATGAATAAGATATATGTGTTATCCCTACAAATGGTTTTCTTTGATAATTGTCAATATTAACAGATTGCANAGGAAGAGAAGACACACCTCATAAACAAACGTACGAACAGACAGACAAATTCACGCCCTTCCATAGAATAACAAGAGATAGGTAGAATAGATAGACAATAGATAGATAGATAGAGAAAGAAAACAAGCCACAGAAACAGATATCTCCTCCCAGACAACCTAAGTTCTGAAGGGTATAAATAGTAATGCATTCCAGCGAGTCTTCTCAAGGTACACAACATAGCGGTCACGAAGATTATACCAGAACTGTCATATAATTCAGGATAACATACAG
>NW_020870161.1:65000-70000 GCF_003789085.1 Penaeus vannamei | reverse complement strand
CGGTCTCGCCAATGGTACCATTACTTGCAGAACGTAAAGCAAGCCATGGGACTGCACTAACGAGTCTAGTAGAACCAACAGCTGAACGGCGAACCGGACCTCGACCTCTACCAAAAGAAAAAAAAAAAAAAAAAAAAAAAAAGAGAGAAAAAAGGGGATTCGAATTATTAAAATAAAACATTTAATTCCTAACGCATACTTACCCCCCCCCCTCCAGCTCTGAGAGAAGTATAACAAATACCACGTATCTACCTTTCGTTCCTTGGTATCTCCACCCTTAGAAGGTACTCAGGGAAGGTTGAAAAAAGGGGTAAACGATCTAAAGAAAGTGAATTGGCAACTGAGGCTTGTAGGGACTAACTGCTCGTCTCCTTGGACAGTGATGTATATAAACGCCAAACCTCGTCCAGTGATTGTTATTCTATGGGGACTGGCAGTGGAATCAGCTCACACTATACAAAGAGGTAAGTGAAATGGTATTTACGTGAAATGGTGTTGCTAAGAGGTATGTGAAATGGTGTTGCTAAGAGGTAAGTGAAATGGTGTTGCTAAGAGGTAGGTGAAATGGTATTTACGTGAAATGGTGTTGCTAAGAGGTAAGTGAAATGGTATTTACGTGAAATGGTTGTTGCTAAGAGGTATGTGAAATGGTATTTTACGTGAAATGGTTTGCTTAGAGGTATGTGAAATGGTATTTTACGTGAAATGGTGTTGCTAGATGGTATGTGAAATGGTATTTACGTGAAAAATGGTGTTGCTAAGAGGTAAGTGAAATGGATTTACGTGAATGTTGCTAAGGGTTTGTGAAATGGTATTTACGTGAAATGTGTTGCTAAGAGTTGGGAAATGGTTTATAGGTGAAATGGTGTGCTAAGAGGTTTTGTGAAATGGTTTTAGGTGAAATGGTGTTGCTAAGAGGTAAATGGGTATTTAGGTGAATGGTGTTGCTAAGAGGTAAGTGAAATGGCATTTACGTGAAATGGTGCTAAGAGGTTTGTGAAATGGTATTTACGTGAATTGGTGTTGCTTGAAATGGTAGGTTGAAATGGTATGCTAAGAGGTAAGTGAAATGGTATTTACGTGAAATGGTGTTGCTAAGAGGTAAGTGAAATGGTATTTACGTGAAATGGTGTTGCTAAGAGGTAAGTGAAATGGTATTTACGTGAAATGGTGTTGCTAGGTATGTGAGGTGTTGTAACGGTATTTACGTGAAATGAAGGTAAGTGAAATGGTATTCAGGTGAAATGGTATTGCTAGAGGTAAGTGAAATGGTATTTACGTGAAATGCTAAGAGGTAAGTGAAATGGTATTTACGTGAATTGGTGTTGCTAAAGGTATGTGAAATGGTATTTACGTGAAATGGTGTTGCTAAGAGGTAATTGAAATGTATTTTACGTGAATTGGTGTGCTAAGAGGTAAGTGAAAATGGTATTTACGTGAAATTGGTGTTCTAAGAGGTAAGTAAAATGGCATTTACATGAAATGGTGTTGCTAAGAGGTAGTGAAATGGTATTTAGGTGAATTGGTGTTGCTAAGAGGTAAGTTGAAATGGTATTTACGTGAAATGGTGTTGCTAAGAGGTAAGTGAAATGGTATTTACGTGAATTGGTGTTGCTAAGAGGTAAGTGAAATGGTATTTACGTGAAATGGTGTGCTAAGAGGTAAGTAAAATGGCATTTACATGAAATGGTGTTGCTAAGAGGTATGTGAAATGGTATTTACGTGAAATGGTGTTGCTAAGAGGTAAGTGAAATGGTATTTACGTGAAATGGTGTTGCTAAGAGGTTAAGTGAAATGGTATTTACGTGAATTGGTGTTGCTAAGAGGTAAGTGAAATGGTATTTACGTGAAATTGGTGTTGCTAAGAGGTAAGTAAAATGGCATTTACATGAAATGGTGTTGCTAAAGGTATGTGAAAATGGCATTTACGTGAGATGATGTTGCTAAGAGGTAAGTGAAATGGTATTTACGTGAATTGTGTTGCTAAGAGGTGTGAACTGGTATTTACGTGAAATGGTGTTGCTAAAGGTAAGTAAAATGGCATTTACATGAAATGGTGTTGCTAAGAGGTAAGTGAAATGGTATTTAAATTGGTGTTGCTAAGAGGTAAGTGAAATGGTATTTACGTGAATGGTGTTGCTAAGAGGTAAGTGAAATGGTATTTACGTGAAAGATGTGAAATGTTTTTACGTGAAGGTGTGCTAAGAGGCTAAGTAAAATGGCATTTACAGAAAATGGTGTTGCTAAGAGGTAAGTGAAATGGTATTTACGCGAGGTTTGCTAAGAGGTAAGTGAAATGGTATTACGTGACGTTGAATTGGTGTTGCTAAGAGGTAAGTTTAAAATGGCATTACATGAATGGTGTTGCTAAGAGGTAGTGAAATGGCATTTTACGTGAGATGATGTTGCTAAGAGGTAAGTGAAATGGTATTTACGTGAAATTGGTGTTGCTAGAGGTAAGTGAATGGCATTTAAGATGAAAGAGGTAAGTGAAATGGTATTTACGTGAAATGGTGTTGCTAAGAGGTAAGTGAAATGGCATTTACGTGAGATGATGTTGCTAAGAGGTAAGTGAAATGGTATTACGTAAATGGTGTTGCTAAGAGGTAAGTGAAATGTATTTACGTGAATGGTGTTCTAAGGAGGTAAGTGAAATGGTATTTACGTGAATTGGTGTTGCTAAGAGGTAAGTAAATGGTCATTTACATGAATGTGTTTGCTAAGAGGTTATGTGAATGTGCATTTACGTGAGATGCTGTTCCTAAGAGGTGGTGATACTGGTATTTACGTGAATGGTGTTGCTAAGAGGTAAGTGAAAATGGCATTTACGTGATGATGATGTTGCTAAGAGGTAAGTGAAATGATATTACGTGGATGTGTTGCTAAGAAGTTATGGTATTTACGTGAAATGTGTTGCTAAGAGGTAAGTGAAATGGTATTTACGTGAAATGGTGTTGCTAATAGAGGGTAAAGTGAAATGGTATACGTGAAATATTTACGTGAATGGTGTTTGCTAAGAGGTAAGTGAAATGGCATTTACGTGAAATGGTGTTGCTAAGAGGTAAGTGAAATGGTATTTACGTGAAATGGTGTTGCTAAGAGGTATGTGAAATGGTATTTACGTGAAATGGTGTTGCTAAGAGGTAAGTGAAAATGGTATTTAGGTGAATTGTTGTGGTTGCTAAGTAGGTTTATGATGAAAGGTAAGTGAAATGGCATTTACGTGAAATGGTGTTGCTAAGGTAAGTTAAATGGTATTTAGGTGAAATGGTTTGCTAAGAGGTAAGTGAAATGGTATTTACGTGAAATGGTGTTGCTAAGAGGTATGTGAAATGGTATTTACGTGAAATGGTGTTGCTAAGAGGTAAGTGAAATGGTATTTACGTGAAGTGGTGTTGCTAAGAGGTATGTGAAATGGTATTTACTTATTGCTAGGATGAAGAAAACTGTATTGAAATTAGCGTAATGGTGTTTAAACAATATCAAAATGTGGGAAAACTGTTTTACAAGTTGGACAGTATAACTAGTGTTTTTTTAACAATATTCGTGTTCAGCAATAGCCAAAATTTTATGTCATATATTTTTATCTATTATATATAGGTGTGGGTAATGCCACAAATGTCGATTGAACACGCACACACGCACGAGAGAGAGAGATTTTTAATTATGACTAGGAGTGAGCACTTTTTTATGTACTGAATATTAACCATCAAATTTAGCTTACATAATTAGAAATGCCTAATATTGGTAATTAGTTCCTATTATCATATTATTGTCATCATAAATCAATCATTATCCTCATTTTTATTTTCATCATCATTATCATTATCATCAGCATAATCATTAATACAATTATTCTCGATGTTGCTATATAAACGCATTCATAATTAGCAAATTCATCATTACCATCATCATCATAACAAAGACAATAATAACCATTCGGTTCCCTTTCTGTTCTAAGACATGGTATTCTTTATAGTGTCTGGTCTGTGGTTTAACGTAATAGTTAGCACTTGGTTGGTCTCTGTTGCGGGAGGACCATACAGACCCCCCTATATATGCTTCCTGGATGTGTAGAATAGGTATGGATGAGAATGAATATCTTCACAAAACGAGAGGTGTATTTGACCGGTTTCGAATATATCTTCGTCAGAAATACGTGTATTTTTGACGAAATAATCGAAACCGGTCAAATATGTCTCTTGTATTGTGAAGATATTCATTCTCATCTATACCTTTTCTACATTTGTCGGCATGAATACGTGTTGCTCATGTTTGCGCCACATATTGCATGATCTAAAAAAAAATCTACTATATATTACAACACTGTAAGACTTCATTGCTCTACCATACTCCACCACGCAACTGCAATACCACACTTCATCACACTACCACTCCATCACTCCTAGCAGTCTACCACACCACCACTCAATCACGCCCCATTACACAACCACATTCCATCACGTTACGATACCTGCCTCTCAATCACATACCCTGCTACCTTCCACCATTCTACTACATTCCACTTCTTCACACTTATGCTCTACGATACTACAACACTCCACCCTTATATCCTACTCCAGCATTCTGTCATAGTTCACTACTCAAGCACCCATTATCACTCCCTAATTGACCTTGTTCTTTTCACGTTATTTTATTCATTTTCACGCCAGTATTTTCATTCGTATACACCAAAAATATCCCTTTTTATACTCCGCATTTTTATCCTTTTTATTTTCCACCAAATGCACGAAAATCCTTTTTTATTTTCCTTTTCCACCAAAATACCTCCTTTTCTTTTCCACGAAAATCCTTTTTATTCTCCTTTTCCACCAAAATCCCTTTCCCTTTTCTTTTCCACGAAATCCTTTTTATTTTCCTTTTCCACCAAAATCCCCCCTTTTCTTTTCCACGAAAATCCTTTTTATTTTCCTTTTCCACCAAAATCCGCATTTTCCTTTTCTTGAAAATCCTTTTTATTTCCTTTTCCACCAAAATGA
>NW_020870161.1:45000-47500 GCF_003789085.1 Penaeus vannamei | reverse complement strand
TTATGAATATGTCTCACTTCGATTACTCGCCTGGAAAAGCTTGTTGTAGTGATGTTATCATTGCACATTGCAACATCCTAAAATAATTAGATATAATATGGCGAATTAAATCTAATACTTCTGGTGCAAATGATTTTTCCCGAGGGTTTTTACTTCTTAAATACCATGTAGAGAGAGAAAGCGAGAGAGAGGAGAGAGAAGAGAGCGAGGGGAGAGAGAAGAGAGAAGAGGAGGAAGAAGAGAGAGGAGAGAAAGAAGAGAGGAAGAAAGAGAGAGAGAGGGAGAGAGAAAGAGAGAGAGAGGAGAGAAAGAGAGAGAGGGAGAGAAAGGAGAGAAAGGGAGAGGAAAGAGAGAGAGAGAGGAAAGAAGAGAGAGAGAAAGAGAGAGAGAGGGAAAGAAGAGAGAGAGGAAGAGAGAGAGAGAGGAGAGAGAGAGAGAGAGAAGAGAGAAGAGAGAGAGAGAGAGAGAGAGAGAGAGAGAGAGAGAGAGAGAGAAGAGAGAGAGAGAGAGAGAGAGAGAGAGAGAGAGAGAGAGAGAGAGAGAGAGAGAGAGAGAGAGAGAGGAGAGAGAAGGGAGAGAAGAGAGAGAGGAGAGAGCGAGAGAGGGAACGAGAGAGGAGGAGAAAGAGAGAGAGGAGAGAAAGAGGAGAGAGAAAGAGAGAGAGAGGAAAGAGAGAGAGGGAGAGAAAGAGAGAGAGGGAGAGAAGAGAGAGAGAGAGAGAGAAGGAGAGAAAGAGAGATAGAGGGAGAGATAGAGAGAGAGAAAGAGAGAGAGATAGAGGGAGAGATAGAGATAGAGAGATAGGGAGAGAAAGAGAGAGAGAGAGATTAGAGAGAAAGAAAGAGAAAGAAAGAAAAAAGAGAAAAGAGAGAGAAAGAGAAAGAGAAAGAGAGAGAGAGAGAGAGAGAAAGAGGAGAGAAAGAGAGAGACAGAGGAGAGAGAAAGAGAGAGAGAGACACACAAGGTAGAAAAGTTGAAAAGGCCAACAAGTGGAATGTTTAGAAAAAAAAGGAAAAAATGAGAGAAAAAAAAACAATGAATTAAACCTTTAACTTTTCCTCCTTGTGTAAAATCAGAACGAGTATTTCCAACGCTCTTGTATGATAAAAATAGTATACTAAAGAAAAGAAAAACGAATATGCAAAGAAAAAAAATGTTACACACGATGTATTTAGATGAGGCAATAGTTTTCCGGAAGACAATTTAGCAAGAATTGCCAGATTACAAGAGCAACGGGAAAGCAGGTAAATGCTGTAGGAGCACTGACAAGGAACCGAAAGACAGTGAGTATATATATATATATATATATATATATATATATATATATATATATATATATATATATATATATATATATATATGCACACACACATATATATATGTGTGTGTGTGGTGTATACTACCATATATACATACATACATACATATATTATATATATATATATATATATATATATATATATATATATATATATATATTATATATTCTCTATTAATCAGTACGACATGAAACGAACTTACTCCTCGAAATAAAAGGAAACTGCCTTAAATAAAATAAAATGGAATAAAGAAAACCGCAATAACTAAAATAAAATGGACCCCAAAACAGCAACAAACCACAAGCAGCATTGAAAGAACAAAAGACAAAGAAAAACAACGGCGATCATAAAGGTCAAAGGTCACCAGGCAGTACAAGTAGTCTCATTCCTGGTCACAGTAACGGGAGAGCGCAGAGAGGTCAGGACTCGAGGTAAACAACCCATAGTGAAGCGAGAGAGGCCAGTGAGTGAATAAAAATCGGAGGTAAATGTGAGAGATTGTGATGCAGGAACAAAGCCAGATTGCATTGCACGGCGAGGAGAGGCATCCAGTCAAAGCACATTGCGGGGAGGATTGTGTGTCCAAGCACGGTAATAGATTGTTATTGGGATAAGTGTAGTCTGCGGATGGTAAGACGGTTTGTTCCATCTGCCTGTTAGCCAGAAATTTTAACGTGCTACTTTTGCAATTGCACTATTACTCTCTTTCTCGATCTCTGTCTCCTCTTTCTCTCTCATTCTCGTCTCTCCTGTCTCTGTCTCTCTCTCTCTCCCCCCCCCCCCTCTCTCTCTCTCTCTCCTGTCCTCTCTCCTCTCGCTCTCTCTCTACCACCACGTTATCACTACTGTCGCTATCACCAGTACGCCATTCCTACCGTATATAGAACACACAGACCTTCGTTCCACACCCAGGCACAAGCACCTCGCACGGACGCTGAAATCCTACGGGCAGACAGGGCAGGGGCGATGACTTCCCCCCCCCCACCCCCCCCCCACTTGCTGTTGGAAGCTGCCATCGCCCCAGGACATTCCCGGAACAGGCGCTACAGTACTGCGGTTAAAGAGGGTCGCCCGCTCGTCCCTACTTGGCAAGCGTCCATCGGCGGGCTTGAGGAATGGGAGGAGGCCGGCTGGTATGCTTGGCTGTGTGTGACTCCTCTTCTGGATTGTATAGTGTTGAT
>NW_020870161.1:37500-40000 GCF_003789085.1 Penaeus vannamei | reverse complement strand
CTCCGAACACGACGGGTGGCGTAATATTACGTCCTTGTAAGGAAGGGCGGGTGGCGTAATATTACGTCCAAAGGTCGGGCAGGTGGAATTTTTCCCGTCCGAGAGGGTCGCCTTGAGTCTCTATGTCCGCCGTTTAAAAGCTAATAAACGCTGCAAAACTTTAAACCGAGTAGTAGTGCCTCTCCTGTGGATATCCTTCCTCCTTATCTCCTCATGCGGTGCCTCCTTGAGCCTTAATTTGCCTATCTACTTGGATTATCAGTCCTCTTGTGTCGATTCACTTCTGCTTCCTCGCTTTAACTCACTCTCATGCCGCCTCATTCTCTGCTTCTGGGTTCTTCAAGGTTTGGGTCGCGACTCAGTACTCGGTCACGAGATCACGGTCAGTGAGTCGCCACATAATGATAATGATGATAACTATATAATATATATATATATATATATATATATATATATATATATATATATATATATATATATATATATGTGTGTGTGTGTGTGTGTGTGTGTATGTGTGTGTGTGTGTGTGTGTGTGTGTGTGTGTGTGTGTGTGTGTGTGTGTGTGTGTGTGTGTGTGTGTGTGTGTGTGTGTGTGTGTGTGATGTGTGTAATGTCATGTATGTATATATATAGGTATATATATGAGTATATAAATAAAGAAAAGAAGAAGAAGAAGAAAAAAAAATATATACACATATATACACATCTATCTACCTACCAACCTACCTACCTATCTATCTATCTATATATATGAACTGATATTAGGTTGAGAGAAAGATACGATAGAATGGACATACTGGGTCGTGAAAGTGCTGTACCAAACCAAAGTGGATCGTAATGAAATAGGTTTGAAGAATCTTGCTCTAATTACCAGCTAATTTATGAGGCCTTTTTCTCACCCAGTCTGTTCCCTTATGTCACCTCATTCTTTGATTCCTTCCCTGTTGTCTCATGACACCTCATTCTTTACTTACCTACTTCCTCGTGACATTTCATTCCGTAATTACCTGCTGTCTCGTGACATTTCATCCTGTAATTACCTGCTATTGACATTTCATCCTGTAATTACCTGCTGTCTTCGTGACATTTCATGTAAATTACCTGCTGTCTCGTGACATTTCATCCTGTAATTACCTGCTGTCTTGTGACATTTCACCCTGTAATTACCTGCTGTCTCGTGACATTTCAGCCTGTAATTACCTGCTGTCTCATGATATTTCATCCTGTAATTACCTGCTGTCTTGTGACATTTCACCCTGTAATTACCTGCTGTCTCGTGACATTTCATCCTGTAATTACCTGCTGTCTCGTGACATTTCATCCTGTAATTACCTGCTGTCTCGTGACATTTCATCCTGTAATTACCTGCTGTCTCGTGACATTTCATCCTGTAATTACCTGCTGTCTCGTGACATTTCAGCCTGTAATTACCTGCTGTCATGTGACATTTCATCCTTTAAAAACCTGCTGTCTCGTGACATTTCATCCTGTAATTACCTGCTGTCTCGTGACATTTCATCCTGTAATTACCTGCTGTCTCGTGACATTTCACCTGTAATTACCTGCTGTCTCGTGACATTTCATCCTGTAATTACCTGCTGTCTCGTGACATTTCATCCTGTAATTACCTGCTGTCTCATTTCATCCTTTTAATGCTGTCTCGTGACATTTCATCCTGTAATTACCTGCTGTCTCGTGACATTTCACCTGTAATTACCTGCTGTCTCGTGCCTGCTGTCTGTGACATTTCATCCTAATTACCTGCTGTCTTGTGACATTTCATCCTGTAATTACCTGCTTCGTGACATTTCATCCTAATTACCTGCTGTCTCGTGACATTTCATCAATTACATGACATTTCATCCTGTAATTACCTGCTGTCTCGTGACATTTCATCCTGTAATTACCTGCTGTCTCGTGACATTTCATCCTGTAATTACCTGCTGTCTCGTGACATTTCATCCTAATACCTGCTGTCTCGTGACATTTCATCCTGTAATTACCTGCTGTCTCGTGACATTTCATCCTGTAATTACCTGCTGTCTCGTGACATTCATCCTGTAATTACCTGCTGTCTCATGACATTTCATCCTGTAATTACCTGCTGTCTCGTGACATTTCATCCTGTAATTACCTGCTGTCTCATGACATTTCACCCTGTAATTACCTGCTGTCTCGGTGACATTTCATCCTGTAATTACCTGCTGTCTCGTGACATTTCATCCTGTAATTACCTGCTGTCTTGTGACATTTTATCCTGTAATTACCTGCTGTCTCGTGACATTTCATCCTTTAATTACCTGCTGTCTCGTGACATTTCATCCTGTAATTACCTGCTGTCTGTGGTTTTTGTGACATTGTAATTACCTGCTGTCTCGTGACATTTCATCCTGTAATTACCTGCTGTCTCGTGACATTCATCCTGTAATTACCTGCTGTCTCGTGACATTTCATCCTTAATTACCTGACATTTCTGCCTGTGACATTTCATCCTGTAATT
>NW_020870161.1:10000-27500 GCF_003789085.1 Penaeus vannamei | reverse complement strand
GAGGAGAGAAGAGAGAGAGAGAGAGAGAGAGAGAGAGAGAGAGAGAGAGAGAGAGAGAGAGAGAGAGAGAGAGAGAGAGAGAGAGAGAGAGAGAGAGAGAGAGAGAGGAGAGAGAGAGAGAGAGAGAGAGAGAGAGAGAGAGAGAGAGAGAGAGAGAGAGAGAGAAGAGAGAGAGAAGAGAGAGGGAGAGAAGAGAAAGAGATAAACAAGTGGATAGTCATGGTATCATTATCCTGACTAACAAGCTGGATAGCCCTGAGGAAAGACGAGGAACGGGGGGGGGGGGGGGGGTGGGGGGGGGGGGGGGGGGTGGGGGTGGGGGGTGGGGGGGGGGGTGGGCGGGGGTGGGGGGGTGGGGGGGGGGGGGGTGGGGGTGTGGGGGGGGGCAAGGAAGGGTGGCTAGACTAGAGTGTGGGGAGGAGAAGCAGGAGAAGGGAGGGAAGAAGGAGCAGGAAGAGGAAGAGGAAAGGAAGGGAGATAAAAATAGAGTGGGTGGAGGAGGGAGGGAGAAGTTTAGGGAAGAGGAACAGGAAGAGGGGATAGGAAAGGAAGGGAGGAGAAGAGAGTGGGGGGGGGGGTGTAGGAGGCAGGAGGAGTGAGTCTGAGAGATTGGGGACAGAGCAAGCAGGTAGAGAGAAGGAGAGGAAGGGGCGANTCACATACTAATACACTAACTAGATAGAAATAATCCACATCCAAACTCCTGACACTAACTAGCTATGCCAACATCAAACCTCACATGACACACTAAACGAGTAGTAGTCCACATCCAAACTCAGATGAACTTCATAACTAGTAGATCAAACATCCAAACCTCATCATGACTCTCAAACTAGTATGCTAGCAATCAAAACTCACAGACACTAAAACTAGGTATGTAGTCACATCAAACACATACTCACATCCTGTTGTAGTCCTACATCCAACACAGACCATATCACTCCGAGAAAACTAGATACATCCATGCAAAGCCTCACATATACCCTCCACATAACTAAACTGAATCTAGTCCACACCAAACCTCAAATGATTCACTAAAACTAGTATGTAAAATCGCAACATCCAAACCCACAAGACTTCACTGAACTACGGTATGTGTGCAACAATCATCCTACAACATGCTTCACACTAGTAGATAGCTACATCGCAAACTCACATGACTTCACTAATACTAGTATGTGTCCACATCCAAACCTCAACAATTGACCACTAAACCTAGTCATGTAGTCCACAATAAACACAAAACCTCACATGACTTCACTAAAGCTAAGTATGTACTCTGCACATCCAGTCACATGACTTAACTATATTAGTTATCGTTAGTACACATACCAACTCAAAGACTCACCTAAACTATTAATGGTAGTCCACATCCAAACCACACTGACGCACTAAATAGTAATGTAGTCACATTCCAAACTATCACAGACCATAAACTAGTATCGGTACGTTCCGACATCAAACCCACATGACACAAACTAAGTATAACGTAGTCACATCTACAAACCTCACATGACTCACTAAACATATATGTGTCCAGCATCCCCAACCTCACATGACTCACTAAACTAGTATGTAGTACACAATCCAACTCATGACTCACTAAAACAGTACTAGTCCACACCAAACCTCCACATGATTCACTAAACTAGTAGTCATCACCACCAAACCTCAACACACACTAACAGTATAGTATCCACAATCCAAACCTCACATGACCACTAAAAAGTAATAGTCAACAAACATCACATGGGAACTTCACAAACAGCATGTAGTCACATCCACTACATGACCACCAAAACTAGTAGTAGTCCAAATCCAGAGCACAATGACTCACATAAACCAGTATGCTAGACACATCCAACACCACTGACTACTAAAGAGTATGTATCCCATCAAACCTATATACATCACTCACTAAACTAGTATGTATGTCGCACATCCAACCTCACCATGACCAATTAAACTAGTCATGTATAAAGTCCCACTGCCAAACCCCACATGACCTACCTAAACTAGTAGGGGGTCGGTAGTCACACCAAACCTCACATGATTCACTAGAACATAGTATCGGTGTTCCACATATAAACTCAAACATGACCACTAAACTAGTATGTAGTCCACATCCAAACTCACATGACTTGCACTAAACTATATGTATCCACATCCAAACCTCACATGAACTTCACTAAACTAGTATGTCCACACCAAACCTCACATGAACCACTAAAACTAGTATGTAGTCCACATCCAAACCTCACATGACTTCACTAAAACTAGTATGTAGTCCCACATCCAAACCTCACATGACTTCACTAAACTACGTATAGTCCACATCCAAAACCTCACATGACCACTAACAAGTTATGTAGTCCACATCCAAACCTCACATGACCACTAAACTAGTATGTAGTCCACATCCAAACCACATGACCACTAAACTAGTATGTATCCACATCCAAAACCTCACATGACTTCACTAAACTAGTATGTAGTCCACATCCAACCCACAACCACTAAACTCACACACAACCAAACTCACATGACTTAACCAAAAAACTAGTAAGGTAGTCCACATCCAAACCTCACATGACTTCACTAAACTAGTATGTAGTCCACATCCAAACCTCACATGACTTCACTAAACTAGTATGTAGTCCCACATCCAAACCCAATTCCACCCTACATGACTTCACTAAACTAGTATGTAGTCCACATCCAAACCTCACATCACTAAACTATGTAGTCCACATCCAAACTTCACATGACTTCACTTAAACTAGTATGTATCCAATCCAAACCTCACATGACTTCACTAAACTAGTATGTAGTCCACATCCAAACTCACATGACTTCACTAAACTAGTATGTGGTCCACATCCAAACCCCACACGACCATGGTTTGTGGACCACTTGCATGGCTCAGATTCATTATGTGCAGTTCTTTCAGTTCCAAGCTGACCTTTGCCTCAACCTTAGGAACAAATTTTGCTGTTTTATACCGACATACCTAAATTGCGTGATTTTTGTTATCTATTCATTGAGGTTGATTTAAATATTTATTCAACAGAGATCATATGGTTAGTGATAAAATAAACCTCATAATAAAAGTTGAGGGTATTGTAAAAAAAAAAAAAAAAAAAAAAAAAAAAAAAAAAATGAGGGTATAGTTCTTTCGTGTAGTTTTAAATATTAATCTTATGCATCTAATTTATCCCTTTACACCAATAATTAAGCCAATTAGAATAATAATACACAAAAATTTTAGGTTTGCTACGAAGCTCCTTAAATAGACGTAGGTAAATTAAGCTTTTATGGACCGGTAATAACGGAAAAGATTATTAGTATATAAGAAGTCACTGATTTCCTATATAAACGAACGGAAAACACAATAGGAAATGTGAATAGCATGAATATAGACGAAGTGTGAAAGGGAAAGGAGGACACAGATTCGCAAGCATATTTCTTTAGTTGCATTTTTTTGTCGGATATATCCTGTACCCATATTTAATTCATCAGCAAAATGCACTTTTCCTTTCTAATATTTCATCTATATAAATTCATGCATTTGGTAGCGAATATATGTTGTTTCGAAATGGGGGAGGGGGTAGGCATGTAGGGAAGAGGTACCTTGTACTGTGCCATAGGTTACACACCTGAGGCAATGGGGTAAGAATAGTGCTGTAGGTTTCTCAGGGGGGTGGAGGGGGAGGGGTTAGCACTTCAGAGTCAGTTTCCAAGTATTTAAGAGGAAATTACAACGTTTCTGTGCTGATTAAAGCTGTACTGTGATTTCGTTAGTAACGCCCCGTAGATTTTTTTCGTTTTGTCAACAGCATGATCCAGGCTTCCATGTTTCGGTAAGCCGCCAAAGGCCGACAGTAATTTCTTCGTGTATGAGCATTAGACTTTACTAAAGCTATGGACAAGAATCTTTTGCCTGTAGTAATGAATGAACGCAGTTTACCTGTGTGTACACTTAATTACCACTTAGGATTTTAGATAACACATTATTCAAGGGAAAGTAAGAAAGGAAATAATGTGCGAGATCGAAGGACAATGCAGATAATAAAACAGACATCGGGCTTAACAGGATACAGGAAATGGAGGACGTGTTCACGTAATTAATGCTAATGATTTCATTGACCCATATCATCTTTTATGAATGGGTAGAGTTGCCTCGCTGAACAAGAATAAACTATGTAAAGAAAGGTGAAAGGCATAGAGTAACTGGTGTTGATTATATTGTTATTGCCGCTTGTGGTTATGACTAAATGAGCAACGAAAACAAGATTAAGAATGGCATTTGTAAAAACGAATAATCAAGACAAAATTGGTTAATTTTTTTCTTTAAATTTCCCCCCAAAACGTAATTATAATTTTTTTTTCCCACTTTTACCCCATGCCCATTCTTTCCCCTCCTCATCGTCCATCGATTACGAGAGAGGAGGAGGTGAGAGAGATGAGAAAGAAAGAGAAAGAGTAGAGACAAGAGAGAGAGAGAGAGAGAGAGAGAGAGATGAGAGAGAGGAAGAGAGATAAGAGAAGAAAAGAAGAGAAGAAGAAGACGAGACCAAGAGACCGAGAAGAGCGAGAGAGGATAGATGGATAGGATAGATGAGAGAGATAGAGTAGAGAGAAGAGAAGAGAAAGAAGAGAGAGAGAAGAGAGATAGTACAGAAGATAGGCATGTAAGAAGAGAGAAGAAGTTAAGATATAGAGAGAGAGATAAGAGAGAGTTATATGAAGAGGACGTAATTAATAATACTAAGGGAAAAAGATAAGAACTAATAGGATAAGCATAAGAAGAGAAAAAGACAGAGGATAGATAATAAACACAGAAAACAATTATACCTTTTCATAACATACGAATACACTACAGACAAAACGACAAGAGAACAATAATCATGTACAATTTCACCATAAATATCATGAAGACACAAGTAATAAAACATATTACATACTAGATAGACATAATGACAGACACAACACAACCAGTAAAAGAATGGGATGAAAATCTGACAAAAAAAAATATAAAAAAATACGTAAAAAATATAAATAATATATTAAAAAAGACGTCTAAGATTACTAAAGCGCGAAACATACATAGAACAAAAATCACAAACCACACAACTATGACGACTGATCGCAACAAGCTGCCTGAGGTGCACCGACGTGTCTATCACGGCGCACATTACTTCTAAGTTGCTTAAGGACGAGGCAGTCCCCTTGTGTCTATGCACAAGGTACGATCTACGCAGGATCAGCACTCAAACATCAGATACACTTACAGCCATCGAGAGCCCAACACACAAACGCACGAGCCCACACACAATAGACACATGACATCGTGTCGTGACAGAAAACTGACTAATTATGGGTGTTATGAGTATTTTATGACGACGGAAACCATATATATATAAGTAGTACCGAGAGAGTATACGGGTGAATTGAAGAAAGTAAGCATAATAAACTCGTCATTTCCTATAATACTCTTATATACTAATAATTACAAAAAGATCAGGCAGGAGCACTCACTTGCAGGCACCAGACTCACACATACAAAGACAAATAACCACGCAACACAACGCACAAGTCACCTAACACCCAACTAATATAAAGTATTATCTAATAATCATAAGTTAATCAACAACCGGAAAATTTTTCTACGGCAGAAGAGAAATACAAAAGAATGCATCACCTGACAGTCTTATCATGCTCATGCACTTAGAGCAGATAAATACTACGATAAATGAACGACGCGTAGTTAGGTGCCCTGCATCATGATTTTCATGGATGAGATGGGCAACTAAAGTTGTCACATCTATATATGACCGAGTGCAATCATCATAAATTATTTATTTTTCTTGATCACTGTTCTTTTATATATAAGAAGTTCTTTTAACCCCATCCTGCAATATTCATGTGTGCCTTCGCGATATCGAAAGAAAATTGTTGATATAATTATTATATATATTATAAAGTTTTGCTATTATATATCAAACTACTGTAAATGTAAGGAAGTGATCTGTAATAACTCCCCTCACATGACTAGACCTCACACATTAACAAAAGTGTTATTGAGAATATATCAATAAGCAATTTTAATAACAAATAGGCGGTAATATAAACTATTGACAAAAGTTTTTAAAGTAATTCTTGACTGATGACTACCTGCGATAAGGAAATCATTAAGATTCACCAACATCGCATAATTTAATAACAGCGTAATCAAAGTTTTGTCGCCTAAGTAGCTTCCGGTCTGGAGACATAACTTTTATCAAAGAGTTAAAACGATGTAATATAGGATGTTATTTTCCCCGTGAGATCTGCCTTTGTAGAGAACTGCATCGAGATAATCCTATGCAAGAAACATTATTGTGATAATATCCCCTAATATCGAGAAAGTTCTCTGTGTATCCGAGATGCATTTGGCAATCTATTACAATTAGAAAGTTTTAAAGAACGTACGTTAATATGTAACAGTTGCCTCGAGCGGAGGAAGTAAAGCGGGCAGACAGCATTAGTATTTTCACCGGTGATTTTCCTAATTTCACTTCACACATCTATGAATAGAATATAGGTTCAAACTTTCCTTTTCGGATTGATTTTGCGTACTCTTTCTTTTCTTTGTTTTGGTGTCTATATATTTTTTGATATTTTGATTTATTATTAGTAGTAGATGAGGGTGAGACGCTCAAGTTTATTTTATTTATTATCAATTTTTTTATGTTGCATAGGTCATTTTTTCGTAGGCGTTGGTGAATAAACTTAAATCGTCAGTATACATATACCAGTTTTGTTTCTGTAATGATAATCACATGTTAAATAAAGTGACCATATTCTACAAAGCGTTTTAGTATGCAGTGTCGTAGGAATCTGCGCTGTATGCACGCAGCAGCACGCACGCAACGCACAACGCACACAATACAGCACACAGCATATGCACACACACAACACACACACGCACACACACACACAACACACACACACACATACACAGCACACACACACATACACAGCACACACACACACACACACACACACACACACACAAACACGTGTATGTGTATATACGCAGATGTTTACATATGTATGTTTCCTACACTTTCACTTATTCTTTCACATAGAATTGCTCTGGGATCAAACCTCCAGTTATAACTCGCCTTACCCAGTGACGCAACAGCAGAGCAGTGACATGTGCCACCTGCTTTCTCGCGCTCGAAGCAAACAGAGACGCATCAGCTGATCGCGGAAAGGCGTTGATCTGAGAACGCCTTGTTTACATCGGGGCTTAACATATCAGCATATGCAATATGTGTGTGTAATTATTATAATATATATATATTATATATAGTATATATATATATATACATAATATAATATATTATAATATTTATTAATCTATCTACCTATCTATATATATACACACATTAGTGAGTGTGAATGTAATGTAATATTATATATGTACAACTATTACATCACACACACACACACACACCATCACAACACACACGATATATTCATAGTATAATATACAATATATAGTATAAAAATTTATATAGTTATAATCTATTATATGAAAAGCACAGCAATCATCACACACACACACAGATCACACAACAGATTAGTTCACACACACTTTTTTACTATAGAGAACACATAATATATATCTTATTATACTGTATATTCTTATATTATATATATTAGTATTATACTAATAATATGTATGTTCTGATATGGTAACACACATATGTATTTAATACGCATATGACGTATGTACTGTTGTATGTCACTCGACATGTATATATATATATTACTTATAATCATATATATAAATCTATCACACCTATATATTAATATATTATATATATATAATATAATATATACTAATAATTCTATTTATATATTATAAAACATATATGTATACATACATACATATACATATTAGATGTATTCATTGAGTCTCTACAAACGCGCCCCACAGCCGCGCACACGCAATTCACGCAGCCTTTCGGGTCCTGGAACAAGCGCCTCCCAGGCAAGGGTGCGAGCGAGGCGACTAACTGGGCAGACCAAAGCCCGACACGAGCAGAAGGTCAAGTACAGTCTCTTACACAAGACCCTGGGAATCGAGGGCAAAGTGAAGCAGGAGACTCATCCCCGTGGCGTCATGACCCTGTGCCACGCCCCGCCCCTTCTTCATGACCCTGTTGAACACGCCCCTCTTACTCCTATGACCCCTTCTGCCACGCCCCTTTGTTCATGGCTCAGTGCAAGGGGTCATTCGGAACCTTTTGTTTTTTGTGAGGAGGAAGTCGAAAGGTAGAGTCGGGAGTGTGGTTTCATCAATATTATTTTTGGAAAGGGAATTTAACCTGTGAATTACCTTGCTTGGGTTCGGTGTGTTGTGGGAAGCGCGGGGGAGAATTTTTCGTCTCTCTCTCTGTCTCTTGCTTTCTGTCCCTGTACTCTCGTCTCTGCTCTCAGATCTGTTTGGTCGTGTGCAGTCTGTCAGTAGGAGTCTGTCATGTCTGTCTGACGNAGAGGACGCGATGACGACTAGACGATGGAGAGGATGAGAGAGAGACGAGAGAAGAAGACGATGGAGATGAGACGAGAGAGGAGAGAGAGAGGAGCAGAGAGAGAGACGAGAACACGGATGAGAGAGAGAGAGACGAGAAACAGAAGAGAGAGAGCTGAGGAGAGGCGAGAGAAGAGCAGTGTGTAGAGAGAGCATGGCAGGAAGAATCGCCGTAGAATAAGACACAGACAGACGAGAGAGAGGAAGACAACGACAGCAGACAGAACACACGGATTCGGAGAGTGGAGAAGGATGATGAACGAGGAGAGGCATCGAGAGAGAGAGAGAGAGCGAGAGAAGAGAGAGAGACGACGGGGAGGAGGAGAGGAGAGAGGAGACGAATAGAGAGAGGGGATGATTTTAGGATGAGGTGAGAGGAGAGGCCCGGAGAAGAATCTGAGGACGAAGGATGAGACCGAGAGACTGACGACGATAACGACGTGAGAGAGACGAGTGAGGGAGAGAGAGACAGACACGACACGAGGAAGAAGGAGAGGGAGCGATGAGAAAGAGAGGGAGAGAGGTCGAGAGAAAGAGAGACGAATGGAGAAGGAAGAGGGACGACGACTGAAGAGAGAGACGGAGACGAGAGAGAGCGAGAGAAGACGAGAGAGTCCAGAGAGAGACTGGGGAAAGATATGATAAATAGCATAGATAGGATAAATAGCACAGAGACGAGAGAGGACGAGGAGAGACTGAGATGAGAGAGAGAGACGAGACGGACATGAGGAGCAGAGAGGAGAGAGACTGAGAGAGAGAAGCAGAGAGAAAGAGAAGAGGAGAGAGAGAGAGGAGAGAGAGAGAGAGAGAGAGAGAGAGGAGAGAAGAGGAGAGAGAGAGAGAGAAGAAGGAGAGAGGAGGTAGGTAGGTAGGTAGAGAGAGAGAGAGAGAGAAAGAGAGAGAGAAAAAAAGACCGTGAAAAAAGAAAATCGTAAATAAGCTAAGGAATCGGACCATTGCCGTTTATTTGGGGGCGTTTATAAGGGGAAAGAACGGGAGTGGGGGGGGGGGGGAGTAGAAGAGAGAAGGGGGCAGAAGAACGTGCAAAGGGAGAATGGAAGGTGGGAGGGATATAGAACCCCCCTATCCTCTCCCCCTTCTCTCCCAGTCTCATCCATTCATTTTCCTCCTCCCCATCCTCGTCCCATCCCTTCCCCCTTCCTTCTACCCCATTCGCTGTCTTGAATGTACCCTCTCCCCTCCATCAACCTCTTCCCACCCCCTCCCTCTCCCTTCTTCACACTCCGTCTTCCCCCTCCTTTCCCTTTCCCTCCCTCCCCTGTCTTAACAACCCCATTCCCTTCCCGCCCTCCTCCCCCCCCCTCTCTTGCTGGTCATGCTCCCCCCCTTCCCCTTCATTGCTTTCCTCCCTCTCTTCCCCTAGCGGCCATCCCCCTCCCAGTCTAACCATCCCTCCCCCTCCCTCTCCCATCTAACGGGCCTCTTCCCTTCCCCTACAACTGCCTCCTCCCTCTCCAACTTCCTTCTCCTCCTCCCCCTCCAACACCATCCCCCTCCCCCTCCCCAACACCTCCCCAGTCGCCCCAAACGTCTAGGCGGAGACACGGGCCTTAATGAGAAAAGTTAGGTCATGTTCCCCAACGCCTCTCATGTTTTCCGGCGAACTCGCGGGAATTTTGAAAAGTCCACATTGTGCAGACGAAAGACGAGGGACACTTGGAAGGAGGGGGGACGCTCTCTTTTTTTAAGGGGCTTTGGCAGGGGAGGGAGAGGGGGTAGATAGGGTGGAGGGGAGGGGTAGGTAGGTACAGGGGGGGTAATTCTAAAGGAGGAAGGGGGGGGTTAGTGAGAGGGGTGGGGGAAAGTGGTGGGGGAAGTGGTGGGGGAGGGAGGTCGGAGGGAGGGGGTTAAGGGGTTAAGTGGTTTGAGGGAGGGGTGAAAGGGAGGGATGGGGTGGAAGGGTAGGTCTGAGGGAGGGGGTTAAGGGGTTAAGTGGTTTGAGGGAGGGGGTGAAAGGGGATCGGTGGTCTAAGGAAGGGGTTGAAAGGGCAGGTCTGAGAGAAGGGGTGGGAGAGGCGGTCAAAGAGAGGGGATGGAAAGGGTGCGTTAAAGGGGGAAAGGAATCAAAGGGGAGAGAGGGGAGAAAAGGGCAGTCAAAGGGATAGGTTGGAAAGGGAATATGATGTGCGGGGGGGGGGGGTACAAGGTGGGGGTGGATAGGGTGAAGGGAGTAGTCTATCTCAGGGAGGGGAAAGGAAACAGGGTGACAGGGGAGCAGAGTGAAAAAAGGGGGAGGAGGAAGTTAAGAGGGTTAGTGTGTGTAAAAGTATCCTGGTGTTGGCAATTAATTTGTCTGGTGAGAACAAAGAGAAGAAAAAAGAAGAGAGAGAGAAAAGAAAAGAGAGAGGAGAGAAGGAAAAAAAAAAGAGAGGGGAAATGAAACTGAGGAAAGAAAAAAAAGCAAATAAGCATGAGGTAAAAGAGGAGGGAAAGGAGGGGGAAAAGGGGGGGAGCAAAAAGACAGCGGGAGAAGAGAAAAGAAAAGAAAGAAAAAATCTTGTAATGGTTGCAGAAACACAAAGGAAATCTTAATGGAAAGGGAATAGAAGATGAGCTATAGGTTAGAAGAGAGAGAAGAGAGAGAAGAGAGGGAGAGAGAGAGAGAGAGAGAGAGAGAGAGAGAGAGAAGAGAGACGAGAGAGAGAGAGAGAGAGAGAGAGAGAGAGAGAAGAGAGAGAGAGAGAGGAGAGAGAAAGAGAGGAAGATTTGCAATTAGGTACTTCATCTTTTTCAGATCGTTGAGCGCGTGCAAGAAAATATTGTTATTGGCTTCGGAATGATTCATGACTCCGGACACACACACACACACGCACACACACACACACACACACACACACACACACACAACACAACACACACACACACACACATACACACACTCACACACTTTTATAAGTTTTAATGAAAAGGGTGATAAAACGTGAATACAATGATGAAATCCAGATAACAATTAAGAAGGAGGAAAGAAGACGAAAAACAAAAACAAAAACGACAAAAAATTCCCAGGTCAGGAAGCAGCAATCGGACGTAAACAAACGCCTCCCTCTTTACAGCTCAAAGAAAACGAAACAGAAAATGGGAAAACATAGAAAACCGGAAACTAGGATATAAAAAATGGGAAACTGGTAGTATAAATAAAAAAATAGAGGGACACAAAAAAAAAAAAAAAAAGTTAGAGAAAAGAAACCGAATTCAGAAAAAAATCCCGAAACACGAAAGAAAGTCATTAGAGAAAAGGGAGAACAGAGAGTGAATTTGAAAAAAAAGAAGGGAGCAGAAATAGCCATACGTCTAAAGGCAACATAAGGAAATACGGGCATCTCTAAATCACCGAACGACATTCAAACGTAAAGACCCTGTTGACGGTCGTCGGTGCCGGTCGTACAATAACCCTATATTACAAATGAACATTAGTTGGTGGAATTGCCTGCCATAACTCACGCCGGGAAATAATAGCCGCGGAAAAGGGGGGAGGGGGAGGGGGGGGTAAGCGGAGAGGGCAAAGGGGTGTAGGGGGAGGGCAAAGGGGGGTGTAGGGGGAGGCAAAGGGGTGTAAGGGGGAGGGCAAAGGGGGTGTGAAAGGGGGAGGCAAAAGGGGGCTGTAGGGGGAGAAGAGGGTGGAGCAGGCAGAAGGGAGGGGGAGTTGACGAGGAGGAGAGAGGGAGGGGTATGGGGGATGGAGGGGGGAGGAAGGAGAAAGGTGACGAGGGAGAGGGAGCTTGGTGGTGGGGGTGAGGGTATGTGGGGATACAGTTAGGGAGAGGGTGAGGAGGGTACGTGGAATGGGGAGAGGGAGGGTGAGAGTACAGGCAGATGTAGGGGGATAAAGAGTTGGGGAGGAAGAGGGGTAAGGGATGGAGAGGGAAGAGGGTGTATGGGAGGAGGAGGGGAGAGTAAGCGGAGTCTCAGGATAAGGGGAGTAAGGGGGAGGGATTTAAGAGGGGAAAGGCTAAGGAGTCAAAGAGGCTAAGAGTAAGACGAAACAAAGAAGGGACAGGGAGAAAAGAGGGAAAAAAAGGGGGTTGAAGGGACAGGGAAAAAGGAGAGGGAGGGACGGAGGATTTAACAATGATAATGATAAGAATTAGGGTTATGACAGTGACAGTAACAATGATAATGTTAAAAATTGTCTTGAAAATATTAACGATAAAGTAATTGTAATAATAATGATAATAAAGATATTAACAATAACGACGATAAAGATAATGATAAAGATATTAACAATAACGACAATGAAAATAATAATAAAGATGATAACAATAATGTCAACATTGATAATCATTTCACAATGTTAAATACAGTAATAATGATAATAAGAATGCTAATGATTGTAATGATAATAATATTGATTAAGAAAGATGATTATTATGATTATATTCATGATCTAATAAAATAATGATAACAGTGATGATAATAATCATCACAGCAATAATGATGAATGTAAAAAAATATAATAATATCTTCGATAATAATAATGATGGTGATATTGATAATAACAATATTAATGATAGTAATAACAATGAAGATAATGACAATGCTATGAACAGCAACAAGAAAACAACAGCAATACTAACAATAATAACGATATCAATAACTATAATAGAAATTTTGATAGTAATAGCAATGACACATACTACTACTACTACTATCAATAACAATTATAATGATAATGATAATGATCATAATAATAATAATAATAATAATAATAATAATAATAATAATAATAATAATAATAAAATAATAATAATAAATAACATAACAATAACGATAAATGGATAACAATCATAATAGCAATAATATTAATGATAAATGATAATGATAATAATAATGATAATAGTAATAATCATGATGATAATAATAATAATAATAATGATAATAGTAATGACATCAACAACAACAACAATGATGATAAGGATGATAATAACAATAATAAGACTGATAACAATAAGAATACGAATACTACTACTAATAATAATGATTATGAAAATAATACTAATAATGATTATAATATTGATACTAATAATGCAATTAATGGTGATGATAATTATATAAATTGACAATAAAACAACATAGAATTGATAGTCATCATCATAACAATAATAGTAATAGCGGTAATAATGATAATGATGTTAATGAAAATAGAATAATGATCATCATAGTAATAATGGTATATTCATAACAGTAAGAAGAGGACTCATAATGATGACGATAATGATAATAAATCATTAGAAAAATAATCATAACAGTGCTGCTACTGCAACGTCAGCTACTCAGAGTGTAATACCTATGATAATAGATACGATTTAGCGATACTTTTTACATTAATGTCAATGAAAAACAATAGATATAATGAATATGATGACAATTGATGCATCAGTAATCACAACCCACACACGCACAAACACACACACACAACATCCATCCATCCACACACACAACACATCCATGCACACACACACACACACATCCATCCATCCATAACACACATACACACACCACCAACACACGCACAAACACACACATCCATCATACGACACACACACACACCACACAATCCATCCATCCATCCACACACACACACACATGTTACACACACACACACACACACATCCATCACAGTACACACACATCCATCCATACACACAACACACACACCCATCCACACAACACACATCCACACACATCACATCCACCATCCATACACACACACACATCACACACATCCAATCCATCGCACACACATCCATCACATCCATCCACACACACACACCCACACACACACACAAACCACACATCCCACACCACACACACCACACATCCATACATCCACACACACACACACACATCCATCCATACACACACACACACACACAAATCCATCATACAACACACACACACACACATCCATCCACACACACACACCACAATCCATCCACAGCACACACACACACATCCATCCACACACACACACATTCCATCCATACACACACACACACAACATCATCCACACACACACACAACAACATCCTCACCACACACACACATCCATCCATCCATCCACACACACACATCCACACACAACACACACACACACATCCATCCACATTACACACACACACACATCCATCCATCCATCCATCCATCACACACACCACACCATCCATCCATCCATCCATCCATCCATCCATACCATCCACACACACACACACACACACACATCCATCCACACACACACACACATCCATCCATCCATCCATCCACACACACACACATCCATCCACACACCCACACACACAACACACATCATCCACACACACACACACACACATCCATCCATCCATCCATCCACACACACCACACACACACACACACACATCCATCCATCCATCCATCCATCCACACACACACACACACACATCCATCCATCCATCCATCCATCCACACACACACACACACATCCACATCCATCATCATCCATCCACACACACACATCCATCCACACACACACACACACACACATCCATGACACACACATCCATCCATCCATCCATCCACACCACACACACACACACACACATCCATCCATCCATCCATCCATCCACACACACACACACACATCCATTCCATCCATCCATTCCATCCACACACACACCACACACATCCATCATCACATCCATCCATCCACACACACACACACACATCCATCCACACACCACACACACATCCATCCATCCATCCACACACACACAGTCCATCCACACACACACACACACACACACACATCCATCCACACAACACACACACACATCCATCCATCCATCCATCCATCCACACACACACACACACACACACATCCATCCATCCATCCATCCATCCACACACACACACACACATCCATCCATCCATCCATCCATCCATCCACACACACACACACACACATCCATCCACACACACACACACACACATCCATCCATCCATCCATCCATCCATCCATCCATCCACACACACACACATCCATCCACACACACACACACACACATCCATCCACACACACACACACACACACACACACATCCATCCATACACACACACACATCCATCCATCCATCCATCCATCCACACACACACACATCCACACACACACACACACACACACATCCATCCATACACACACACACACACACATCCATCACACACACACACACACACACACACACACATCCATCCACACACACACACACACACACACACACACATCCATCCATACACACACACACACACACATCCATCACAATACACACACACACACCATCACACACACACACACACACACATCCACACACACACACACATCCACACACACACACACACACACACTGTATGTATGAATAACAACCCTACCTGACCAGGACTCGAACCCTCCCGCTCGAGGTTCGACCCGGAATGACCAACACCAAACAATTTCCACCGACTGCCCGCGGGGAGTGTGCAAAACCTCGCCCTCATTACTCTAGGATGAGTGCATAAGCAAGGTCTTTGGAGATCCTAAGATCCTAGTTGCACAGTCCTCTTAGCGGGTCGTGTCATGGCTGGGTCAGACCTGGTCCTCCGGGTCACACCTGGAGCGGCCGAGGTGCGAAAGCTGGTCAGGGAAGGCTCTTATCTATCCATGTGAATGCTGCGTTTTGTTATTCCGTCTGGCATGTGTATGTGTGTGTGGGCATATATGTATACCGTCATCAAACTTTTCATTATGAATATTATCATTGATATTACTTTCATTGATATTATTACTATCTTTATTATCATTATTGCTATCCTTATCATAATTTGTATCAGTATCATTACCATTATCTTTATTGATATAATGATGATAACAATTGATATCATAAGTACTTTTGCTATCATTATCATTATCATTATTGTTTTTATTATCATTATTATTCTTATTATCATTATTATTCTTATTATCATTATCATTACTATTATCATTATTATAATCCTTATCCTTATTATTGTCATTCTCATCTTTATAATCATTACTATTATCATTGTTATTATTACCATCGTCATCATTATAATCATTATCATTATTATCCTTGCTATGATTATCATAACTGATATCATCATTGTTAAGATTGTTATCATTGTTATCATTATTGTTATTATGATTTTTGTTATCATTATTATTATTATCCTTATTATTATTATCGTTATCATTATTACTATTATAATCATAATAGTTATTATTACCATAATTACCATCATTATTATTATCATCATTATCGCAGTTATCATTATCTCTGTTCTCATCATCATCATTATCATTATCCATATCATAATCGTTGTTGATATCATTATCTTTATCCTTATTTTCATTGTCATCCTTATTATTAGTATTATCTTCATTCTCATGATTGTTGTCATCAACATTTCTATTATCATTATTATCACTATTTTCATCATTAGCGTTGTCATTACTATCATTACTATTATCATCATCAATTATATGAATTTTGTTATAATCTTTATTTGTGTTATTATATCATTACCATAATCATTATCGTCATCGTTTTTATCATTATAATTATCATTATCATCATCATCATCATTATATCCATTGTGATAAGTATGGTTACAAGTACTATTAGTACCAATCTTTAATATTGCTATAATTTTTACTACTACTGTTGTTTATATTCTTAGCATTACTTATTATTGTCATTACTCTTATAATTAGCATTGAAATCATTAATACCATCTTTAATATCATTATAACTATTACTATTATCATTATCATCATTATTATTATTACTGTTATTATTATCATTATCATTAATGGTATTATCATTTTCATTGTTTTCATTATCAATGCTATCATTATCATTATTATTG
>NW_020870161.1:0-2500 GCF_003789085.1 Penaeus vannamei | reverse complement strand
CTCTCCATCCGGATTTTCTTGTTTGCCTCAAGTTTCTCTCCCTGTTTCTCTTTCTCCTTTCAATTCTCTCTTATCATCTATCCCCTTTCTCTTGTCAAAGATGGTGTCCGCCCGAGAAGCTCCATTTCTCACCTTCTCTCCTTTTCTTTCATTTCTTTCGTTCTCTCTCTTTCTATCTTTCCTTGTCTTGGCTAATATTTCTCTCACTTTTTCTTTTTCTTCAATGAAATCGTATTTCTATATTTCTCTCTTTCCTATTTAATCTATATTCATTTTAATCCTTTGTTTCTGTTCACTTTCTCTTGTCAAGGAAAAAGTGACTAGAAATATTCTCTTTTCCCCCTTTTCACCGTTCGTTCGCATTTCTCCCTTTCTCCCTTTATATTTCTCTCTCTTTCTCCTTGTTTGTCTCTATTCTCTTTCTTTTGTCATGGGAGGCAGTCGACCAGAAGACTTATTGAACAGTTATTTTCTCTTGCCTTTTTCTCCTCTGTCTCCATTCCTCCTTTTTATTAATTCATTTTGTATCTCTGTCTCCGTAACGATATCTCTATTTCTATCTCTATGATTTCCCATTCTCTCCAATTATCTTTTATTCTTTCTCATCTGTTTGTCCTTATAATCTTTTCTTTCTCTCTAGCTTCCCCCTCACACTCTGTCCATCGCTTTCTCTTTAATTCCCTTCTCTTTCTGTCTCCTCATCTCATTCTTTCTCTGCGTTTTACTATCTATTAGCTGCTAGTTATCTTTCTGTCTTCTTATCTGTCTCTTTTCGTTCATTTGTCTGTCTGTCCCCTTCTTCCTCTTTCTCCTCTTACCTTCTTCAATTTTCTCTTTTCTTCCTTTCCTCGAATTTCCTCTTTCCATTCTTCCCTCTTTTACTGTCTCTATCAGAATTTCCTTCTGTGGCTCTATTCGCCCTTTGCCTCGACATTTTCCTTGTGTTTCCCCTCTCCTTTATTCATTCTCCTGTCCTTATGATTATCACCATTTTCTTCCGTCTCCTTTTTTCTACCTTTCCATTATCTCTCTACCCTCTCTCCATCCCCCTCCTCCTCTTCCTCTTCCTCCTCATTATTCTCATTGTCTCTATTTCTCAAAACGTTCCCCAAAACTTGCGCAAATCCCGAGTCTTTTGTCTTTGTGAAGAACGCTTCGGCTCCGGTGGTTCAGTCTTAAGCGTATTCAGTTTTCTTTGATTTACTGGAGTGAAGGACGGATGCATCTTTTTCCCGACTGATGGAATCTTGGTTGAATTTTCTCTCCAGTGGCGGACGAATCTTTGCCTCTGAGGAGCAAAGGATGGAGAAGGAGGCGAAGAAGAAGGAGGAGAAGAAGAAGAAGGAGGAGAAAGAGAAGAAGGGGGAGAAGAAGAAGAAGAAAAAGAAGGGGGAGAAGAAGAAGGAGGAGAAAAAGAAAGAGGAGAAGGAGAAGAAGGAGGAGACGAAGAAGAAGGAGGAGAAGAAGGAGGAGACGAAGAAGAAGGAGGAAAGGAGAGAGAAGAAGGAGGAGAAGGGGAGAAGAAGGGGGAAGGAAGAAGGGAGGAGAAGAAGAAGAGGAGAAGGAGAAGAAGAAGGAGACGAAGAAGAAAGAAGGAGGAGAAGAAGGAGGAAGAAGAAGAAGAAGGAGAAGGAGAAGAAGAAAAAGAAGAAAAATTAGGTAGAAAGAAGGGGAAGGAGAAAGATAAAGAAATAAGGAAGAAGGAGGAGGAGGTGGTATTGGATGGATTGGAAAATAGGTGTAAAGAGGAGAATGGACAGAAGGAAGGATAACGAAAATTGGATAGCGCAGAAAATGGGAGGAAACGAGAGGAAAATGAGGAGAAGGAACGACAGCAGGAATTGGACGGCTTTGAGAATGAGAGAAAGGGTAAAGGGAGATGGAAAAACAAGGATCTGGGGAAACAAGAAAAAGAAAAGAAAAAAAGCAAATGAAAGAAAATGACAAAGAAGAGAAAGAAAACGGTTGAAAGACAAAAAAGGTACCAAAAGAAAAGAAATCTGCAATCAAAATAATAAGAGAAAGTAATAAGATAAAATAAGATAAAATCAGGAAAAAAAACACACAAAAAACAGGAAAAACACACACAACACACACAAATAAAAAACATGAAACTAAACATCCCCCCCCCAAAGAAAAAAAAGAAAAAAAAGAAAGAAAACAGAAAAAAAACGCGATCGAGCACAATCAAAAACAAAACAGAAAAACGGGAAGAGACGGGGCCCCTCCGCCTCCCCCGCCCCCCTCCCCCACCCTCCGCCGTCACGGTCCGTGTTCGTACTTACCAAAACCTGTTCGAGTGGATTATGCAGATCAGCGTCTCGGCGACACTGACTAAATCTACCCGAGGGAGAGGGCTCACTTGAGGCATGAACCTCACATTTGCATATTTTCTCCGCTGCATTATCTTCAAGATGGGCCACAAAAGGAATCTTAAAACTATCACTGATTGTTGCGAACCTACTTTTTTCCCTTTTATTTGTTTTTTTTTGTGTGTCTT
>NW_020870160.1:86893-94144 GCF_003789085.1 Penaeus vannamei | reverse complement strand
AAGAAGAAAAAAGAGAAAAAGAGGGGGTGCGGAAAAAAAGGGGAGGAGAATAAGCAGAAGAAAAAGAAGAAGAAGAAGAAGAAGCAACTTGTCTTGAACTCTGCAACCATCGTAAAACTTCATCTTAACGCGCTGAGGTCGTGTTTTCCTCCACCTCCTCGGGATCACGAACTCCACGCCCTTGTGTACGAAGACGACCTTCTGCGTCTCCTGCGTCTTGGGGGCGGGGTGGCTCTTCGTGGGCGTAGAGATGCAGGGGCTTCTTCATCTTCTCTGAAATCTTCGGCATTTTCTTGTTTATTGGTTGTTTATCTATGTCATCTTCGGCATTTTCTTGTTTATTGGTTGTTTATCTATGAAATCGGCACTTTCTTGTTTATTGGTTGTTTGTCTATGTCATCTTCGGCATTTTCTTGTTTATTGGTCGTTTGTCTATGTCATCGTCATTTTCTTTTTTATTAATTGTTTTATTGTTGTCGCTGTGTGTTCGGGAAATAAATTGAGAAAGAGAATGAACTGAAGCCTAGAAATTGCGTGGTAGTGAATAGTGATCCTCCTCTGGCTGGTTCATTCATTAAATCTTTTCTTTGATGCCACAGAGGACCTTCGTTACACTCGGTAATAAAGAGGAAATCAGTGTAAAGTTTTATGATACGAATGTGGAAAGGTATGAATGAAAACGAAGATCTTCACAATACAAGAGATGTGTTTTACCGGTTTCGAATATATCTTCGTCAAGAATATATAATCGGTATACTACATCTCTTGTATTGTGAAGATATTCGTTCTCATTCATACCTTTCCACATTTGTCGACGTGAATTCGGTTCCTTTATGACACGAGGTTGATGGTTTTCTTTGTCGGTTTGATCAACTTGCATTTGGGAGAATGGAGTTCAAGACAGAAGGATTGCCTCGTGAGGGAAAGCGATTTGAAAATAAAGTGTCTACAAGGAGGAGAAAAATGAAATTGCTTAATAAAAAAAACAAACTTATATACTCTAGTAATTATACTCTCGAAATTATATATATTAGAAATAGATTGCTTAATCAAATAAAGAATAATACTTTTATACTCCTGTAATTAATCAAAGAAAAATAATACTTTTATACTCTTGTAACTATACCCTCGAAATTATATTTATCAGAAATAGATTACTTAATCAAACAAAGATGATACTTTTATATTCTTGAAATTACACCCTCGAAATTATATTTATTAGAAATAGATTGCTTAATCAAAGAAAAATAATACTTTTATACTCTCGTAATTAATAATAAAAAAAAACTTTTATACTCTCGTAATTAATCAAAGAAAAATAATACTTTTATACTCTCGTAATTAATCAAAGAAAAATATTAATACTTTTATACTCTCGTAATTATATTCTCGAAATAATATTTATTAGAAATAGATTTCAGAGCAAGATGACGGCTTTCCATAGCAACCAGTCCACGCTTTTTCATACTTTAATTAGTCAGTAGCCTGGGGCGAGTTAAGAACGATGGATACAGAGAAAAACTGATTGTCTGTCTTTTTATTTCATCCTTTAAATACTTTTGTTTCTAAATGCAATCACTTTTATTTATCAAAGTTTATTTTCTCTGTCGATGATCGATTCACATTTCATCCTTTTTTTATCTATATTCAGTATATCGCAGTATCTAGCATTACATACATACGAAAATGTAAAAACACTCTACCATGTTGATACTATGGTGGAAAACCCCACAATGCACAAATTAGATTTATTGAAATGTCTCACTTATTTCAGTAAATTTAGTATGTGCATTGTGTTTTTTTTTCTACCATACATGCAAGAGAATGCAAGGCACCGCGCACTTAAAGTGACTTGAAAGAAATCTCCCAAAACAACAACAACAAAAAAACAAAAGAAAAACATCCGCCTTAAACCCACGTGTTTTTGTTTTCCCAAATGTCTCCTTTTCCCTCACGAGAACTCTGCAGCATGTACACACACACACACAACACACACACCACACACACACACACACAAACACACACACACACAAAGACTCACAAACAAACAACCACACGCATACACACTCCCGTGGCCTCCTTCGTTGCTTTTGCGGTGGCTAGGCAATATATGCAAAATATATGCACGGGATTACACACAGAGCACACACATTCTTAAAGAGTTTGTTACAGTTTGCTCACAGTTAGCAAGACTAGACAGCTGGGAATCCGATACGCTGCCCCCCCCTCCTTTGCGCTGTTACGTAATAGAATAATGTAATGTTTATACAATGGAATACGGCGAATAGTAGGGAAGTGTGAGTTTTTACAAGTGGACGTAAAAGTTTGTGCAATGAATTATTTTTAATAGTATGGGGAAGTAAGTATATGAGGAAATATAGCTAATAGTAGGAAAATGTAAGTAAATGATCCTACAATGAAATATGGACATATGGAAATGTAAGTGTGTATGTATACAATGAAATATGGCACATATGGAAATATAGGTAAGTGTTGATACAGTGAAATAAGACGAATAGTATCGAAATCTGGCTGCATATGATAATGATATAGGCCTTAATTATGGTTATAAAGAACGTTTTAGGGTTAGCACAGTAGACATTATAGCATGCAGGAAATTGTCGTGTTAAGCAGAAGACATCTGAAGGCAGGCTGGCCAAATTTCCCAAAAGACCGACATATCAATTATCGTAGTATCATTGTGGTCGCAAGAATATATGCAGTTGGAATGTTCTGGGTAACTATTTCCGGCTTCCTCCGCCCTCAGAATGGATGGGCGTGCATCTTCAGTCGCCACAAATGCGCTGAGGTTTAGGATGGTCGCGAAAGTGTTTTTTTTTTTTTTTTTTCTCAAGAAATCGTAGCCATCCACTCCTAAGCCAGCTATCGTAAGCTATCGTAAACCGTTAGTCACACACGGTAGCCACACACTGTAAGCCACTTGTTCTAGGCCATATATCGTAAGCCACCGCAAGCCACCTACCTTAAGCCACACACCATAAGCCACTAAGCCACCCACGCTTAAGCCACCCGACCATAAACTATATATAAGTTCATAACGCAGACCGTGTCACCCCCTCCTCTCACTCTCGCTGGCGTAACTCGGCGACAGGTGCAGCTAAACTCCCTCCCTTCCCCCTCCCCCCCAACCCTCCCTTACCTTCCAGTCCTTTACGACCCCCCCTACCTCCCCACCCCAATCCTCCATTACCCCCCCTCTTACCTCCCCTCACCCCTCCGCACCCAAATCCATGTCTCCGCTGCCCCGTCCACTTCCTCGTACATGCGACGCCGTTTTACACGCGAGTGGAGGTGTAAACATAAATGGAAATGACTCCTGATAAGGTCGATATACTAATGGAAATGTAGACAAAACTGGCCATTTGGAGTTATGTCATAAATCATCATTCAGGCCTTTCATGGTCAGTCGTAAACGATTGGCTATTTATTTATATTTATTTATATATCTATTGGCTCCCGATAAGGTCGATATACTAATGGAAATGTAGACAAAACTGGCCATTTGGAGTTATGTCATAAATCATCATTCAGGCCTTTCATGGTCAGTTGTTCAGTGTACGAGTATATTCATTTCGTTTTGTTTTTCATTTTTGTGTATGTATAGATTTGCATACGCTCCTATGCTCAATAAAACCTATATTTTTGTTTTGTTTTTCATTTTTGTGTATGTATAGATTTGTATACGCTCCTATGCTGAATAAAACCTATACATTCTTTTCATCGTATCAAAGCCTGTTTAGAATCCATTTTAATAATCAACTATTTATATATCAATCCATCTATCTCTCCATCTATACATTCATGTCTATCTACTTGTTAATTCGTCACACACATGAAATAATTATAAACATATGCTGCATGGACGAGAAAAACGCATATTGGCATCAATATATCTAAAAAGTGCAAGGTTTTTGACGTTTGTTTGCTCATGTACATGTACGTTTATGTATGTGTGCATGTGTTACCTCATGTGTGTTTACGCGTGTATGTGTACTCATGATTGTGTGAGTTTGTGCTTGCTGTTATGCATTCATAAGGGCGATGTGTGTGGGCGCGTATACAGCTATATATTAGATGATATAACACACATATAACTTGGTATACAACACGAGCTTAATATGGACTGAATGATTACTTATACACGACCTACAACAAATAAAAAGCAACATTAAATCAACAATATTAGCACTAAACAGGAAAGAAGTGACAAAGTATAACAAAGAAAGGTGTGCACACCCGATCCCTCAGGGCCTAAGGCAAGTAGAAAGGGTAATTAAGAGATGAGAATGATGGGAAAAACCTATGAAAAACCCATATGCTTTTATGCGCTTCGTCCAAGGTAAGTGCTGGGGAATAAGGGTCCAAGTCCTCACAGGTAGCGACGGGGATATAACTTTCTACTCGAACAGATAAGGCACTCTTGGAGGGCTCTCAGAATGTGATAAAACACCTCCTAGAAGCCATGTTAGATTCCACTGACATTTCGGAAGGATTATGAAGTGATTAATCATTCTTTGTATACGTTAATGACGATTCCAGGTACTCTTGGTTACTTGGTACATAGGAAACAGAGGGAGAATGTACTAGAGAACCTCAGATATTATATAAAGCTTGCACTTATTTTACAAAGAGAAGATACAGGACACTTTTAGATGTCTCCCTTATAGTGCACTGTAATGACCTATCTACTAGAAACCCCATTGCATTCCACAGGTATTACATACCGGTTTTTATTCGGACATTCACTCTTGTTCCATACCAGTGAAGATGCTTGTTATTCTCGGGTGCCTCCTGGAAAGTGCTAAGACCCATCCACAAGAAGTCGCATTAGATTCTACTGACATTACATAAGATTTGTAATTAATGTAATAGTTTTAACCTGAATATAAACTAAAGAAAATGTCCCATTCTTCGATATAGTGAACTGTTACGACAGATCAGCGAGAAGCCACACTAAGTTAGAAACACATTTCCTAACTAATATGGCAAGAGTAAAATATCGTATCACGCCATATACTAGCAACATTTTATACCATATACTAGCCATTTTTACTTACAGATGTTACAGGCAATGCAGACTTTTTTGGGTGTCTCCTTGAAAGTGGAGTGTTTAGGACCCATCCACTAGAACCAACACTAGGTTTTACTGAAATTACATAAGCGTTGTAGTTTGAGAAATTCTTGCGTTTTGAAGATATTCACATTGGTATGTACTAACGAAGATACAGCGCACTTTTGGATGGTTCCTAGAAAGTGCAGCTCAGAGAATCATCGACTAGAACCCACAATTGGTTCCACCGAAATTACTTGACTATTCTGACTAAGGTAATAATAACGTCTTGCAGATAATCACCCTGGGTACATAGTAGCGAACTTACGGACATACATATACACGCTACACAAAATTTTCTGTATCTCTATCTATATCCATATCTATATATACACATATATGATATCTATCTATCTATATATAATACATATTTCTATCTATATATAATATATATTTCTATCTATATATAATATATATTTATCTATCTATAAACACACATTCACACACAGACATACGTGTGTGTGTGTGTGTCTATTTATGTGTGCATATGTATTGTGTCTGTATACATTGCAATGGTAGTTGACGCGGCTCATGTCTTGTTCTGTGTTTCTACGACGACAGACAACGATGGTAATTAAACATATAGTTTTCAGTCTTTCTCTCCCTTTCACTCTCTATTTCAGTTTCTATCTCGCTCAATCTCTTTTTCTCTCTAAATAGCACACATACACACAAACACACACATACAAAGACGCGCGCGCGCGCGCACACACACACACACATTCTATCATTAGAGGTTTCACTATTATATCTAAAATAGTTCACAATAAGAATTCTCAAACCATTGATGTTTCATTTAAAAAAAAATCATAAGCAACTGGAATGATTTTTGTAAAAAAAAAAAAAAAAAAAAAACAGCAAATAAACACTTTTTTTTTTAAATTGACACTGCCTCTGCATTAAAAAACCATAAAAAAATATATATGCCTCGAGGTGACCGATCACTAGCGCGTGTGAATGAAAAGTGGGGTGGTGGGAACGGCTGAAAATTAATGAATGACCGGTGTGTGTACGGAAGACGGGGGGGGGGGGGGGATGGAAGGTTTGTTTGGGTTCATTCATGGCGGGAAATAGTTACCCTTGTGGAGGGGGGGGGGGGAGAGGGGCTACTCCATTAACTACCTTGTGTGTCCCACCTTCAGATCTTTTATTCTTTTTACTTAGTCTTACAATTTTCTTATAACGATTTTCTCATCATTATTTAGTCTTTGTCTTTCCCTTTCCATTACATGAGCGGCATTCACGTAATATTCAACAGAGACACGTGCGTGCAACCTATTTCGATATGACAAAGCCGAAATAATCACTGAAATTTATGCATAATATCGCCATTTCACTTCTAATATCATAGAACTACCAAGATAGATTATCTTTGACATGATATAATGACATGAACATCGTAAAATATTTGTCACGTTAATCAGTATGATTATATAATCTTACGGCAGCTAAAAGCAGTTGCCAAGGTGTTATTTGCCTCACTTAGTTACAACATTTTTGGGGTAGATTTGAAAACAGCAGGATTGTGTCGTAAAAGAACTTGATTCCTTCGCAGTCAGATGTAAAAGGAATGGATTCATCTTCTTCAGCAAAATTAAGGGCACGCCAAAGAAGCATAACCTTAGCCTCTCAACTTTCTAAAACTTTCGCGGAATGGAATCTTGTAACGAGTTGTGTAACCTGTGTAGGAAAAGTCACTGGCAATTTTAAGAGTCGTTTCTGTAGTATTAAATGTGATGTCCTTTCGAACTCCATATTACTACAACGATTTAGAATTTCATCATTTGGTTTAATCGGATGCCTTGAAGATGCTAAGGACCCTAAATTTACTTATAAGAGATGAAAAAAAAAAAAACAATAACAGGGAGAGCTACGTAAGTCTTCAGTTGTCCAATTTAAAACTAGAGTGATCATAGTCCTTCCAATGACAACTTTGCCATTTTCAATTTTAACTGCAAATGTATATGTACACCATCCGAGAAGGCAGCTTGGTTCAGAGGGTGATCAATCAGACGATACAACTTTATAGAAGGAAAAGCGTACAAAAAGTAGAGGCATTTTCCACAGGACAAAAGTTTCGTGATAACACAACCGAGTGCACCCTGACAGTCAAGAGCTCT